>JAHREE010150171.1:0-13185 GCA_033628505.1 Tringa tobata | reverse complement strand
TGCTCTCCAGAGCTCCCTGCCAACCCCACATCACTCTGGGATTCTGTGATTTTCTGCTGCACACGCAAAATAAGGCCACGTTACCCAACCAACGTCACGCCACTCAGCCTGTGAGACACCGCAGCAGCAGCATTTGCAAACTAAGATTTCCTGTTGTGCTTCATGAGAAGATGAAGAGCTGCACGTTTCAGCTACACCTATTTTATCAGCACCACGCCGTCCTCAAATGAGCCAGAAAACCAGCTGCTGGCGTTCCTTTAATGGTCCTTTGTACAAGTTCAAAGCTTCAAGGCTGTATTTTTGCCTCCATCTACATTTTTTACATGCTGCAGTTTTTACCAGAATATTCCAACATCACGTTCTTCTACCAACCAAACTACACGCCAATGAGGCACAATATCGCTGCATCAACCCCATAACAAATCGGTGCCTGAAAACAGCATATCAACCAATACATGCTTCTTGATTTCCCAGGTTGGGCAGAGAAGCTGTGGCTGCCCCATCCCTGGAGGGGTTCAAGGCCAGGTTGGAGGGGGCTTGGAGCAACCTGCTCTGGTGGGAGGTGTCCCTGCCCAGGGCAGGGGGTGGAAATCAATGATCTTTAAGGTCCCTTCCAACTCTAAACATTCTATGATTCTATGAAAACAACCCTTTGCAGATTCAGACCCACCCTTTGGCTTTACCTGGACAAATAAACACTAAAAGCTCAGGTTGCTCTTAAAATCACAGACTGGAATTACAGGCTGATGATGTGAGGCCACAGTTTGCTGCGGATTCAAACCTGCACTGCTGAAAAAAAAAAAAAAAAAAAAGAATTTCCTTTTCCATGCAGTATTAGCAGAAGAAAAATCAGCTGAATCACTGCCCCAGGCTGGTCGAGGAGGTCGCTGCAGAAAGGCTGTGCCAGAGGGAGGGAGGGCAGAGAAGGGCCTGGCAGGGGTCTGAGGAGCACGGAGAGGACAGCGTTACAGCCACAGCGATGGCTTAAATCCACGTCAAACTACGGCTTTGGGCACAAACTCTAAGTAGTAGCTCACAATGTAACTAAATGGCCTTAATCATAACCAAAACCACTAATAAAGGGCACAGATTCTGCACCAGAAAAGGTGAAGATTTCATATGACTGAAAAGGATGACATTTATTTTTCCCACGTTAATAATTCTAGGCATTGTATAAACTTTGGGAAAAGAAATTACCATCAACCTTGCACAACAGATGACTGGGAAGTACTCCCTGTCTCTAGAAATACATGGGAGAAGGCAAATCACCATAGCTGCAAGAACAGAGTATCATCTCAGTGATCACCTCCGACTCCCAGAAAACCTTGTGGTCAAGCTCCCTTGGTGTTGGGATAAATATTCAGTTACAAGGAGTAAGATACTAATTCGCATAGAACAATCCAAGTCCATTTGAGTACCAATTCCCACGTCAGAAATTCAGTTTCAAGCAAAGCACACTGTAGTACCAGAAACGCTTGCCCCGTTGTGGCACAGAGAAGCATTCCCTCTGCAGCCGAGCCCTCGCCACTGGAAACCTCCCGAGAGCACCAGCACCTCAACAGGCTCCACAAGGGACTCGGCTTGAGGGAAGTGTCTTCCAGTGAAATGAAAACCTGACTTCAGCTATGAAGAATACAGAATACTATCAATCCTTTCCAAAGATGGAAATTCTTTCTGCTTTCTACAAATTCTGGAGGTAAGGTGTGGGGGGTTTTTCACTGCTGGAAAATGCCATTTTAAATAATCATAGAATCATTGAGGTTGGAAGGGACCTTTAAGATCATCAAGTCCAACCGTTAACCCAACACTGACAAACCCACCACTAAACCATTTCACTAAGCACTACGTCTACCCATCTTTGAAATCCCTCCAGGGACGGTGACTCCACCACTGCCCTGGGCAGCCTCTGCCAAGGCTTCACAACCCTTTTGGGGAAGACAATATCCATCCTAAGCCTCTGCTGGTGCAACTTGAGGCCATTTTCTGGGCAGCTCCAGCCACTCCTCCCCCAACCTGGAGTGCCTATGGGGTTGGTGTGACCCAAGAGCAGGACCCAGCACATGGCCTTGGTGAACTGTTGGCCTTGTCCCATCCAGCCAGCCTGTCCAGACAGAATCACAGCATTGTCTGCGTTGGGAGGGACCTTTCAGATCATCGAAGCCAACCATCAACCTAACACTGACAAAAACCACCGCTAAACTATATTGCTAAGCCCAGATCCCTCTGCAGAGCCTTCCTACCCTCCAGCACATCAACACTCCCACCCAACTTAGTGTCCTCTGCTAACTTACTGAGGGTTCTCTTGATCCCCTTGTCCAGGTTCTTGATAAAGAGATTAAAGAGAACTGTTGTTCTTGTTGCTTCTGTATTCGAAGTGGATAAAGCACTGTATTAAGGATGTCCCTCTTGATTTGGCTCCTGAACTCGTCCACCCACCTCTGCATCAAGCGGCCAAGGCTGAACTTCCCTCCACCGCTGCGTGGAATGGTCTCAGTGAGAACAAAGAAGCAGTAAGGGAAAGGGAAGCATCCTAGATTTTAGCATCCCAGAGAAAAAGCTTGTGACGTTCAGCCCCTGAAAGTCAGCAGCGCCCACTGCCTCAGAATTAGGTGCAGGAAAATCAGTCTGGGACCAGAGGATCACAACCTGCTGAAGAATAAGTGAAAATGCAGGATTCCACCAACATACTCCCCAGCGCGTCACGGTGGTGGTAAGCATTACACACAGAGGAATGTTTTCCCCTCCTATTTAAACAGGTAAAACACCCCCATTAACTCTTGGCCACATCAATAGCCCCGACACCACGTTTGGTAAGTGACATACGCGCCAAAAACTGTAAAGGAGAAATACCTTTAGAATTCCACAAGGACCATGGGACATCTCTTTCCTGTTCTTAAATATACCAGATCACCCAGTATAGGTTTTGTCTTTTCTGCCCTGCTATTTTTTTGAATCACATACCTCAAAATTGTCTCTAACACACATAATATTTTGCCATTTTTCAGGCATAGCAACCATTCCAATAATTACACTTTCCGTGTTAGTTTGGCTTATTACTTCACACCCAGAGATGAATTTTCACAGACCTTCCATCAACACTGCCTGGTCTTCCCCCATCAGGCAGCCAGCCTTTAAACCAGCCCATATTCACAAACTGTAGTCATCTCCTTCCAGCAAGGATTGTCTTCCACGTATCAAAACCTAAACACAAGGGTCAAGGAAAGATGGTTTCTTCTTATCAAGAGCCTTTGAGGTCCTCCCGTTTCTCCAAGCACAAGGTCTGCTGTTCCTTGTTAGTGACGTGGTAAAGTTTCTGCTTTTCCCTAAATAATATATTCATGACCAGGGCATAGTCCACCGGCTCTAAGAACAAACCATGATTATGCAGTAGTATTTCACTCACAGGGCAAATGTCTACCGTGGCCACTGGGTGATTCAGCTTCACTTCACACTTCCTTCTAAAAACTCAAGCCTATGCCCAAACCCCAAGTATACACTAAATATTTTTACCCACTCTTGTCTTCTAAGACTAGAAATAATTAAATAGTTTTGTTCTTGGGAACTGCACCACTTCATTCCAATGTTTTCTTCCAGGTATTTTAAAATAAAACGGCACTTACAAGCTCACTTCAATTGAGTAAAAAAAAAATTATTCATGAGAAATGAATTGGAAGCGATGGGGTCTCTCTGCAAGACACGACATCCCTTACCAGCACTATTTAAAAGGGAGAGGAAAAACAGGAGCAGGGAGGCCACGGCCACACCAAAAGCACTGCAGATATCAACACTAATTACCTGCAACTGTTATTTTACAGGGACTATAGTTGGCCAAGAGCAAGGGTGACAGAAGTAACAGGAAAAACAGAAGTAATGAAATTAGCTGTCTATTTTGCAAGAGGAAACAGCGGGTACCGTGTAACATCAATGAAATCCAATATGCATTTATTCCTGGCACCGCATCCCGAAAACATTATGCGCCTTTCTGCAAAGTCTGGCATCCTTGAGACCCTTCATATTTCTGTGAACTCCTCTGCTCCTTCCTGCATGAGTCTTCCCAAAACTCAGACACGTGCAGCAGCCTCGAGGACTGGGCATAATGAAATTGTCTTTAGAGAAAGTAGAAGGAAAATACTCAATATTTACATGTACTAAAACAGTGATAAAGTTTGCTTCAGCTTCAGGCCCTCTTCATGCCAAGCACTGAGGAAACATGGAGAGACCGTGTGTTCTGCACCATGGAGCTCACTGCCTATTTATGGCCAAACCAGGCAGATGGTCACAGCAGAATCCCAGAGTGATGTGGGGCTGGCAGGGAGCTCTGGAGAGCACCCAGTCCAACCCCCTGCCAGAGCAGGGGCACCCAGAGCAGGTCCCACAGCAACGTCTCCAGGGGGGTTGGAATGTCTCCAGAGAAGAAGACATTCTCTTCCTCTAATCATTCATGAATACATTAATTAGGATCCAGTGAAAATTTCTGCAATAGTCATTTACACGCCTCCTTTCTAACCCAAAACTCTGCGATCTGAAATAAAAAAGCCACCCAAGCGTGACAACACACTTTGCTGAGGAATTCAAGGTGCCCAGTTCTTTTGTAAGGCTGCCAAAGAGCCGGCACATGAGCCCGGTGCAAACATCTGCTCAGCAGCTCCCCATGTTCTCCAGCTTCTCTGATCCTCCACCTTCCTGAAAGATCAACCCACTGGAAAAAATGGATCTTAGGATCAAAATGAAATATTTTCCCTCTCTAGAAGTCTGAAGCCTTGGAAAAGATTGCCCAGGGCAGTGGTGGAGCCACAAAAGCCGGGCAGACGTGGTGCTGAGGGACATGGGTCAGTGGTGGGTTTGGCAGTGCTGGGTTGATGGTTGGACTCGATGATCTGAAAGATCCCTTCCAGCCTCAACAATTCTAGGATTCTATGAAATTCCACTGCCTTTCAGGCAGTGACCATAACTACCTGAACAATACCAAGCACTTTGCATATTTATGCTGAAATAAACACGCTGTTTATATTATTTTTCCCAGTGCCTGTGTCAAAGGAATTTAGGGTAAGAGACAAGGCTGGGGAGGTACCAGCAGTGTCACTACTGCTGGGTAGAATCAGTCAGCCCAGCAGGAAAGCCATTCCCAGAGGAAGAAGAGAGATTAAAGCGCTAATAAGCGTAGGGTTAAGCTATAACTAGCACAGAGTGCAATAACGAAGTACATCCTTCGCTGCCTGTGACGCTGGAGGAACAAACTGAAGCAAAGGCTGGAGAGCTCCAGGATCTCGTGATTCCGAGAGCAGGGCACTGCTCCTGTCATTAACGCCCCATGGCAACCGCACCCAGGGTTGTTTGGAACGACACTTTCCACATCCCCCTGTTCTCCACGACCTTTGCCGTTTCCTGCAGAAAGGCTGCGGGTGTCACGTAGGAAGGGGTGCTGGTTTACAGCTATGGAGAGGCGCCTTTTTGCAGCTCTGGAGCAGCGAGAGCTATCCGGTTTCGGGACTCACCTTCTGAAAATAACCTCTCTTCATCGAGCTGTCCTTGACTTGCCTGAAGTACACGTAGCCGAAGTAATGAGCTGACTCCCGCTGCGGAGAGACCCGCAAGGCCGTTAGTGAGAAATCCATTACTGCTGCCACCAACCCCCCCAGGCACTGACACAACGCCTGGCTCCTGCTAGGAAACTATTACAGCCCTCGCTCCTATTTACCAAAGTCACCCAGGCTCAGCTCTCTGGAGGGTTCACCCCACGGGAGGACAGAGAGAAGATACAAACAACTGAATTCACATAAAACTACAGCCTCTGGGTAGCCCCTTTCTGCAGCGCCTTCAGGGCCATCACCTAAGGGGCTAATTGAGCTTTCCATTAATACACCCACCCTGAGCTCATCCTGGCACCCCCTGCTGCCCCTGATGTGCTGGGGCTGGCAGCTCTCTCTGCCAGCTCAGAGGGTTTTGTTGAGGAAGGAACATACCACCACACCTACCGCATCCCTCTTCGGCCAGGCATTTAAGGCAGCACCAGTCTGACTTTGCCCAGAGTGAAGCCCAAAGCCGAGTGACGCTTCACAGCGTCCATGAAAACCAACAGATCTAATACAAATCCCCCACCATGGTTTCAAACAGGTCCCAGTGATCATTTCAAACACTCTCTGCCTTCTGAGTTCCCACAGACATCAAGGAGGAGGGACAGTTACCAGTGCCAAGACAAAGACCACTCCCAATATCATTTTTTGAAGCCCCACAGGTGGCTTAAGACACCTTTCTCTTCCCAAATATTATTTTCCACAACTGAATCCAGTACTTTGGTGGTTTTACTTCCCTTCCTCCTTTAAAGTCAGGTGAATCTGTGTGAACACTCTACCGAAGTGACGCAGTGAAACCGGACACAGGCTGAAAAATCTCTAGACCAGAATTTAGGAAAATAAATCCTCCTGCTCTCCCCCAGAACAGCAATCCATTTCTGGATCACACACCACAAAAGCATCTTACAAAAAGCTTGCAGAAGTGTTAAAAAGGCACATGCAGAACAAGCATCATCTCAAAGGAGAAAGCAGAAGAGGACAAGCTGATCTGATGGCCATCTGCTCAATTAAAAGAAGCAACAGAGCTCAGCACATCCCTTCTCTGCGTGAAAGGGCAGCTCAGTGGTGGAAAAACCACCTCACAGACACTCCTCATACTGGTTACAGCAGCCCCCCCAGCCAGGCCAAGGGTGGATCTGCAGCACAAACATTATTCTGGCTGATTTTATATAGAGAGATTCTGCACCAAATGGGAAGAACTGCCATCCCTCAACAACAGAGGTAAATTTACCACACAGAATCCCAGAATGATGTGGGGTTGGCAGGGAGCTCTGGAGAGCACCCAGTCCAACCCCCTGCCAGAGCAGGAGCACCCAGAGCAGGTCCCACAGCAACGTCTCCAGGGGGGTTGGAATGTCTCCAGTTTTCCAGAGACACTCACGTTTGGACACTCACGTCTGGAGCCTCCTCACGTTTAAGTGGAACTTCTTACACTCAAGTTTGTGCCCGTTCCCTCTTGGCCTGGCCCTGGGCACCACTGGGAAAAGCCTGGCCCCATCCTCCTGACACCCACCCTTGAAGGATTTCCAGGCGTTGATCACATCCCCCCTCAGGCTGCTCTTCTCCACACTAAACACACCCAAGTCCCTCAGCCTTTCCTCACCACAGACATGTTCTAGTCCCCTCACCATCTTGGTAGCCCTTTGCTGTCCCCTCTCCACCAGTTCCCTGTCCTTCTGCAACTGGGGACCCACAACTGGTCCCAGTGCTGCAGCTGTGGCCTCCCCAGGGCAGAGCAGAGGGGCAGGATGACCTCCCTCCACCTGCTGGCCACGCTCTTCCTGATGCCTGTCTTACCCCACGGTAAGGTGCACGGGTGGCAAGGCACCCCGTTGGATGTCACCATCTGTTTCGCTGTTGCTAGACGTGACCACTGCTCTAATCCGGGGTCCCCCTGATTCAGCTCCATCCCTGAGAGTAGTTTGGACTCTCAACGCAGCCCTCTCTGAGTACTAACATGGAAGTTAGTCCCTGTGCCGAAAGCTTCCTCCTTCTCTGACTATTCCCTCGTCCAGGGAAAATGAGTATTTTATGCACAGAAAGCAAACCAAAAGTCTGTGTGGCGATACTTGGCTGTTAAGCCCATCTCACTGCTGGTTGCTTGGCAGGTACAAGCAGCGCAGGGAAATGGCACTGACCTGCAGCGTCAGGGGAGCTTCTCTGTTGTACTCGCCATCGTCCTCGTAATGAGTGGTCCTCTGGCCCCCAGACTGACGCAGGCGGAAGCTGAACTGAGTGTCCCCCAGGCCACCTGAGACAGAGAAGATCAAAAAGGCTCAGCAAGAAGTTTCAGCAAAGGGAAACCTGGGAATTGGTTAAATCTGAAATGCTGACAGTCAGAGGGATGCTGATGTACAAGGAACTCTGAAACTGAAAACGCAGTGGGGAGATACAGCACAAAGAAAGCCCCAAAAGCCAGTGGGAGACAGGAGGGATACACGGCTGAACGAAAGAAGTGGTATCACTGAGCTAAACCCTGCCTGGCCACTGCTGGGAAACTCAGAGCCATCGGCCAGTACCATCCACCCTGAGCCACTTCTTACCCACGACACCAAAAAACCTACAAACAGCCTTAATCCGGGAGCGCCCAAACCCCGAGTGTTCACCAACACTGAGAAACTAGTGAAAGCACAGCCTTAAAAACATTTAAAACTGGACTGGGCAAAGCTGTAGAAAACTAACAGTCAGGAACCAGCGCTAAAGAAAGAGTTGCTGGGATGAATTAACATTCTTATTTATTGATAGACACGAGCTTTGGGAACACTTCTGCTGCGAAAGCACCCTCTCCCCATCTATTTCTCTTCACTGAGCACTTCACTCCCAGAACTGCTGACAGTCGGCAGCTGCAAACCTCAGGGAACCTACCCCTCGTGACTGGTTTTTTGTATTTTACTGGCACGGGTGAGGCATGAGTGTGCACAAGCTCGTAAAGAACTCGTCCTGTCACCCACCAGATCGCAGGTTCTATATCCGGAGAGGAACCAGAAGGACAAGAAGCCTCTTTGTTCAGACCCAAGGGCTGGGCGCTCCTCGATGCCAGGGCTCTGGGAGACAGAGCCATCGGTCTCCGCTGCACCAGCCCCGATGACTCACCCTTTCCATCAGGAGCCCATTTCTTTTCCTACGGCCACGAACCGCCCCGCAGGCTGCAGGCAAGGCCGGCAGATGCCACCTACCTGAGTAGGAGTCTGGGAAGGACAAGTAGCAGATACTCGTTTTCTGCAAGAAACAAAAGCACGCAGTAAGAAAACCTCCATCGCCACTGCTGGGTATCTTTAAAACTAGGGGAAAAAAAAATTAAAAAAATAGTTCTTACCTCTTTCTCTGTCAGTCTAAAGTCATAAGGATACACCAGCTGCAAAGGAGACAAGAGCCGGTAAGTCAACCACTGTTTCCCCACAACTTCTCCACAGATCTATACACTTTGCTTCAGACAGTAAGTGCCTTATTTTTCCCCAAAAATATATCCTATGAGAAGGTCCCTCTCCCCATTCAGTCTGTCAACAGCCCGCTGCACCAGAGCCGCCAAAGAATCTGTATTTGTTCTAGCAGATTTGCAGACAGACCAAATGGTTTATATTTTACTTAGATTTTAACTTGAGAGTCGATATTTTGGTGAACAAGCAGCCCCACCATCCCGCTACCAAGCTCTCTGTACAGATTCCTGATGTGCAAACACCTGTTTTCTCTAACACAGGCGGGAGAGGGCTCTCCCGACACCGCTTGAAATTCTTCTAACATATACCTACTCTGCAAGCTCCAAGCCTATTCAAGTCTGCACCTAAATGCAAGTTTATAAATTGTCCAGAATAATGTCCTATATAGAAAAGTTTTGGACTTTGTGTATTTCTCATTGCTGTTTGGAGTAGGGCCACTTTTTATCTGGATTTTTTTTAAATCTTGCTAAAAAGTCCCTCACAATAAGGAGCGAGGAAGGCTGGTGTCGTGAGCTGCCAAGTAAAAACAGATTTCCCAGCAATGAAATGAGAAGAGGGACGGTAGGGACAGACTAAGAACTTTAAAATGGCTTTAAAACAAAGCTGTGCCCCACGCGATGAGGTACGGAAGGAGTTGTCACTGGAGGATGGCACAGAGAGCGTTAACAGCCGGGGCTGGGACACCACCTTTGCAGCATCATTCTGCAAAGGTACAGGCAGGGCAAGGTCCCTGTCCTCAAGGGCAGAGGAAAGGGTGAGCCAACAACAGCCTGGACAAAGTTTTCCAGCTGTATGAAGAGATCAGAAAACACCATATTTTGTGTACATGAAACAACACACGGCTGGTGTTAGGAATATATCCCAGCCTCTGGGCTGAAAATGTCTATTTAAGAGCCCTGAGCTCAGCCAGAGATGCTGTTCTCAGGGACCAAAAGGCAGAGCATGGGCAGCAGGAGGAGTCCCAGAGGATTAGATACCAGAAAGAGCTTCTTTGCTGGGAGGGTGGTGAGAGCCTGGCCCAGGTTGGCCAGAGAAACTGTGGCTGCCCCATCCCTGGAGGGGTTCAAGGCCAGGTTGGAGGGGGCTTGGAGCAACCTGCTCTGGTGGGAGGTGTCCCTGCCCAGGGCAGGGGGGTTGGAACTTGATGATCTTTAACATCCCTTTCAACTCTAACCATTCTAGGATTCCAGGATTCGGAGCTGTGGTTTAGCCTCCCTGCTCTGATCTGTTGTTAGAAAGAGAAGCCAAGATTTATTTTGTAGGGAAAGAGGTAGGGCTGGCACGGGCTGGAAGCCTCGTGCTGTGTCAGCATCCTGGTGACAGCCGGCCTGTGCTACACCCCATCCATCACCCAGCCTCTCTGATAAGAGAGAGCTGTCAGGAATTATAAAGCTCCTGGTTAAAGACTCTGGTTTTGCTGCCGAACTCTGTAAATACTGATAACCCCATTTCTAAGCCCATCAAAGAGAACTGGACATGAGAACGGAGGGGCAGAACCACCAGCAAGACCCGACGGCAGGACCCACCGTGGGAACCCTCCCACAGAGGAGTGGGAAACACCACAGCTACAGCACTAACGAGCTCCACGGGTCACCTAGCACAGGACAGAACCCACTCACAAACCCGTAGAAGCAATGGACACAGCCTGCAGAGCACCGGGACAGGCAGGAATCGCTGCTGGATTTACATCAGTGGATGAGAGTGAACCTGCACTGAGTGACGTGGGGAAAAGGGGACGGTGCTCCTCCGCCTCGCGCAGCTCCCGGGCAGTGACTCCGCTCGGGGTCAGTCTGTGTGTCACCCCGTGCTCCCATCAGGAGCTCTCTCTCCTCGGGGCTCGGCTCTCCTTACAAGCCCACGAACAGCCGGGGTGGCAGCGGGCCAGGGCGCGGGAAGCTGGAAGCGAGCTCGCCATGCTCCGGCAGCTCCCCGCCGCTGCCTTGGCAAGGTCACCTCATCAGCTTCGGAGAGCCAGCCAAATTAACGAGCAGAAAATTAGGCTGATTCAGCCTCCGTTTAAAGCTCCTCTGAAAGATGAAAAGCCACAAAAGCACAGGAACAAAGTTATCGTGGATAAGCTGCGGCGAGGAGGCGCACAAGGAGGCTTTTCGGAGAGCGGAGCAGGAGGGGCTGCGTTTGAGCGGCGCCGCAGGAGCAGGCACGCTTCCCCGCTTGTGTGAGGCCACGGAATAAATCACAGCGACTACGACTAATTTAATGATCCTACCGCCATTTGTTTTTTTAATCCCCGTGTAACGATGGAGAGAGCGGGAATGGAGACCTGGGCACCTGAGGCTGATTCCTGGAGAAGCTCGGGAATGTCCCGGCACGGTGCTCTCTGCAGCGCCTGCTCATCAGCCAGCCCTCGGTTCCCGAGTCAAAACGGGTTTCTCTTCCTCCTCCTGCCTTTTCTGGGGGTCTCTCTGCCAGAAAATCAGCCCAGAAGTAAACACTGACGGCTCCAAGCTGCTTTTGGGTCAAGCTCTAAGTTATGCTATAACGTTTGTTTCACTTGGAGACATGTGCTCAGCACTTCGGGAGGGAAAATAAGAGGAAAAAAAACCCAACAAATCAGGTCCAAATGCTTCTGTCTGAGCATAGAAACACTGATGGACCCAAGAATTCAGACATTATGGTTTTGAAAAATAGGCCTTATCTTCTGCATCCTCGCTTCCCCTGCACATTCCCACATGTGCTTCTGCGCTCGGGGCGGGGAGGGAATCACCCAGTATTTTGAGGATGAAAACCCCGATCTAAAAGAGTAAGAATCCCACTGGCTAGAACTTTTCTAGCCAGAAGCAAAAAGACAGTAAACAAAAAGGACCTTTATAAAAGTCCCTGGATATGTCAGAAGTAGCCCCAAAAGGGTTCAAATTATGTCATAACTCGTGGTGTAGCTCTCTCCCATCAATACTGATGGGTTAACGAGCGCGGAGGTGACGCACGGTGCTGACAGCGGATCCTTGCACTAAAGCTTTGCTGTTGGCACGGGCCGGGGTGACCCACACTCCACCGCTGTCACAGCAACACGGACAACAGCCCAAAAACCCCCTCCCGGTGGGGCTGAAGTCACCCGGCTTCACAAAGTGCCTGTGTTTGGGAACGCTGAGGGGAGGGAGGAGCCAGCGCCGTGGTGAAAAGGGAGATTTCAGAGCCAGGGGGACCGGATTTCAGCGTTTCTATGACAGCGGCAGCGGAGCAGTCGGAGTGGGATGGCAAAGGGCTGGCGGGGAGGGCTGGTCCTGCAGGAGAGATCGTCCCAGAAATGCGTCCTCTCTCCCGGGGATTTTTGCTGTCTGTAGTTGACTGTTTGAAGAAATGTAAACCGGTGGCTCAATCAGAAATGGTAATTAGACCCAATTTCTGCATTAACCTCTGTTTTCCTTTGTAACACCTTTTCTGCCATATGTTTAAATAGCAGCAGAGCTGGGACTCGAGGAATTTCAGGCTGGTGGTGTATCCACGCTGCAAGACGACTCCACAGGACACAGGTCACGCAACATTCAGGAACCCGAGCAGAGCCTGACCAAGCTCGTGGCTGCGAGGTTGTATCCACAGAACCTGCCCCGTTCCAGGGGTAACTCTGTCTGTCTGCTCGGTGTCACTGAAGGACAGACAACAGGCACCAAGCAGGCTTCAACGATGAGTAAATTTGGGCAGCACGGGAAGGAAAGAGATGTTTTATCTGGAAAGAATCCTATATTCAAGAAAAAGCAATCCCCAAGACAAGGTGATGGTCTTAGCACAGAAACCCTGGCTGGAACAGGGCTGCTCCTGAAGCAGAACTGCCGGGGACTTCCTAAGGCTGGAGGGGCGATGGCTGCCCCCCCACACGCTGAGTTACAGAGATGATGCAAAGCAACGGTGCAACCTCCAGAACGGGGGGTTTCCCTTCCTTCTGACTCACTTTGCTGCGAGCGTGTGAGGTGGCGTGAGTTGCTCCAAGTGTGTGCAGCCTGGCACTGTGTAATCCTCGGGTGTGCGAGCAGCCTCGGCGCATAAATCACTCTTCAGAGGGATGTAGGTATGTCCACAAAACCACAGAGAGCTCCGGCAAGATCTAATCTCGGGCAGCTACACCAATCTGGTAACGCCTATGGCAAGCTTCCCCTGCAGACTCAGCCAGAACCGAAGTCCCACAGGGCTGGGTGCCACAGATACTTTTTTTTTTTTTT
>JAHREE010150170.1:0-12945 GCA_033628505.1 Tringa tobata | reverse complement strand
CGCTCCAGCACCTCCAGATCTCTCTTGTGTTGAGGTGCCCAAAACTGGACACAATACTCCAGGTGTGGCCTCCCCAGTGCTGAGTACAGGGGCACAATCACCTCCCTACTTCTGCTAGTCACGCTATTTCTGATACAAGCCAGAATGCCGTTGGCTTTCTTGGCCACCTGGGCACACTGCCGGCTCATATTCAGCCGCTTGTCAATGAGAACCCCCAGGTCCCTTTCTTCCAGGCAGCTCCAGCCACACTTCCCCAAGCCTGTAGCG
The DNA here is from genome assembly GCA_033628505.1 of Tringa tobata. Classification (NCBI taxonomy): domain Eukaryota; kingdom Metazoa; phylum Chordata; class Aves; order Charadriiformes; family Scolopacidae; genus Tringa; species Tringa tobata. The sequence continues at coordinate 12,678 of JAHREE010150170.1, read as the reverse complement.
CTGCAGGGGGTTCTTGTGGCCCAAGTGCAGAACCTGGCACTTGCCCTTGTTGAAACTCATACCATTGGTGTTGGCCAATGATCCAATCTATCTAGGTCTCTCTGTAGAGCTTCCCTATCCTCCTGGGAATCAACACTCCTCCTTAACTTGGTGTCATCTGTGAACTTGTTGATGGTACACCCTATGTCCTTGTCAAGATCATCAATAAAGACGTTAAACAGAAATGGTCCTAACACTGAGCCCTGAGGGATGCCCTCAGGGGTGCCCTGAGGGACACCACTCCTCAGCATGAAGGCAGGAAAGGCAGGAAAGAAATTTTGGATTGCCCTAAACTAAATTCAGACAGGAACTAATATTTTTCAGCAAAACCAGAGGACAGTGATCCCATAGCTTGAGCAGGCAGCATTGCTGGCTGTCTCCGCCACCACCAGCTTCATCGTGGAGCTCATCGTCCCCCCTGCTCTGAAAGCTTTGCTCTCTCTGCCATGTTTTTGGTGTCCTTGAGAGCCAGATGGGATGGCCACTGGTGGCAGAGCTCCTGCAGGCTGGCAGAGTAAACAGCCGATAGCATTATTTTGGCCGAACCATGGGACGTGGGGGCTGAGCCGTGGGAGGAGGAGGAGGAGGAGGAGGAGAAAAGGGGACTCTGGATTCTGCCACCCCAGGCGAGCGTTCTGCCGCAAGCAGCCGCCTCCTGCAGGTGGTTTAGATTCAGCAGCTCGCGGGGAGAAACACGGGTCACGTTGCATGTAACGGGGACTCGGGGGGCTGACAAAGAGACACGGGACCTGGGGACTTGTTCCTCCGCAAGCACCTGGAGGTTGGGCAGGCGCTGGCGTCAGCGAGCCCGGGGGGGTGTCCCCAAAGCCACCTCCTGGGCTGGGGGCAGCTCTCTCACTCTGGCAATGCCCTGACACCTTGGGAGGCCCAAGGAAGCGCTCACCGAACCATTTCTGTTTGCAAAGCGCCTCGTTCCTGCGTCCTGGGCTCGTTCCTGAAGCAACGCTCCGGCTACGGAGCATCCCGTAGGGGCGGCACGGCAGGACCCGGAGCACCCACTGCAGGGTGGGCACCCGGGCAGCGAGGGTGGGCGAGGTGCCCATGGGCAAGCCTGGCAAGAGCAAAACGCCTCTCTAATCCTGCCGGCCTTTCTGCTCCCACTCCTTATTTGTCTTTGAAGGGTATTTTCAAACCTTTCAAGCCCTTCAAGATGGCCTCAAGTGGTTTCCAAGGCGACGGTGCTGAAGTCGTCACTGCCATGGAAACCCTCTCTTTGGCATAATATAAATATTTCCCTTGAAGGAGGCTGGATGAGTGGGCGATGTGCTATTTTCTAACACTCCCCGGCTGCAACAGGACAATCTCCAGGAGATGAGGGGGGCCGGGGAGGATAAAATTAGCTTGCCACGATGGCCAGTGATGGAAAGGGGCAATTGCCAGCGTTTCGGTGCAAAACTTGTGTCAGCAGGGTCCAAGTGAAACAGATTTACTCTGTAGGGAGAAAAGGGGAAAAAAAAAAAAAGTAAAGTTGAAAACAGTGGCTTTTTCTTGTCCTTCTATGAATATTTCCCTCTTCTCCCAACCCCATGTCCCCTCTGGTCAGCGCAGGCAGATGGGACTCCAGGAGCACCCCGGCTGCTGGGCCTGAGCCAGCAACCCCCCGGGGTGCTTTGTTTTGCTTTTAATGGCCTCCTTTCGGCCTCATCAATGTACCAACACCTTCACACGAGCCGGGGGAGAGGTGCCTGCCTGCAGCCCCAAGCACCAGCGGTGGAGCAGGAACCCCCAAAGCACCCTCCTGTGCTGGTGCGTCCCCCAGCCGGGGCGGCCTGCGGGGCGGCCTGCTCCGCGCGGGGACACGTCTCCAGAGAGGGGCTGCCAGCATGCCCCGTGCCCCACATGGCAGGGACACCATGGCAGACCCCCCCATTGTGGTACTCAATGGCTTGAAGCCCAGAGGGAGAGCAGTGAGAAGTGGTGTCCCTCAGGGGTCCGCACCGGGACCCCTGTTTAACGTTTTTATCAACGGCGTAGACAGAGGGATGGAGAGCACCATCGGCAAGTTTGCAGATGACACAAAGCTGTGTGGTGTCATCAATGCACCAGAGGGACGGGATGTCATCCAGAGGGACATGGACAGGCTGGAGAGGTGGGCCCAGGTGAACCTCATGAGGTTCAACAAGAGCAAGTGCAGGGTCCTGCACCTGGGCTGGCACAATCCTGGCTGTCAATGGAGACTGGGGGATGAGGGATTAGAAAGCAGCCCTGAGGAAAGGGACTTGGGGGTGTTGGTGGCTGAGAAGCTCAACATGAGCCGGCACAACCCAGACCACCAACCACATCCTGGGCCGCATCAAGAGAAGCGTGGCCAGCAGGGCGAGGGAGGGCATCCTGCTCCGCTCTGGGGAGACCCCACCTGGAGCACTGCGTCCAGCTCTGGAGTCCTCAGCGCAGGAAGGACATGGACCTGTTGGAACTGGTCCAGTGAGTGAAGGGCCACAATGATGCTCCAAGGGCTGGAGCCCCTCTGCTGTGAGAACAGTCTGAGAGAGCTGGGGGTGTTCAGCCGGGAGAAGAGAAGGCTCCGGGGAGACCTTAGAGCAGCCTTCCAATATCTGAAGGGGCTACAGGAGAGCTGGGGAGGGACTCTTTGTCAGGAAGAGCAGTGACAGGACAAGGGGCAACGGTTTTAAATTGGAAGAGGGGAGATTTAAATTAGATAACAGAAAGAACTTGTTTGGTGTGAGGGTGGTGAGAGCCTGGCCCAGGTTGCCCAGAGAAGCTGTGGCTGCCCCATCCCTGGAGGGGTTCAAGGCCAGGTTGGAGGGGGCTTGGAGCAACCTGGTGTGGTGGGAGGTGTCCCTGCCCAGGGCAGGGGGTTGGAACTCGATGATCTCTAAGGTCCCTTCCAACCCAACCCATTCTGTGATTCTGTGGTTCTGTTCCCCAGCACTCATCTGTCCCCACTGCCATCACGCCGCGCCGCGCTGGCTCTCATCAGCCACGGGCCGGGGGGGGAAGGACATTTCCGAGCTGCTGGGGGAGATCCCGGCGCAGCAGAGCGGGTGTTTTCCTAAACAGAGACGGCTGCATTCATCACCCGGGCCGAGCCCTGGGAGCTGGGGACCAGGCATCCGCAGAGCCCTTCTCTGGCACGGAGGCATAAACACCGCCTGTCCCTGAGCAGATGGCTCCTCTCACATCCACGCTCCAGGCAGACACCAAAGGGCTTTCCTGACAAATAAACCCCCCCACTGAACGCGGGCGTGTTCCCAGGCCTGGAGCAGAGCTTCTCACTTTCCTGGAAGAAGGGGATGCTCTCTCCACGCTGGATGGCCCGGGCTATTTTTAAATCTCGGGAGCAACCGGCGGATGGGGAGACACGGTGCCTGGTGACGTCTCTCCCCTCCGTGCTCTGGCATGCTGATGGCTGCCCCTTGGCAGGGACTGGGGACAAAGGGGGGGTCCTGGACAGGCTGGTGGACAGGCTTCGCCCTGGGAACACCCCAGCACCGCTCCAGAAAGTCTCCCAGGAGTCACCCGAGGACCGTTTGCCCTCCCAGCCCTGGGAGACGCTGCCGAGAGCATCGGGAGGCCAGCAGGGTCAGACCCTGGCACCTGCTTTCCTTTTTCTCCATTTGACAAAAAAACCACCCCAAACCAACCCCAAACCCAGAGCAAACAATTAAAATGTTCCAGCTGCTGGCTTGGAGCAGTGATCCCAGATAAAAACCCCAAGGATCTGCCAGCTAAATATAGCCTGAGCCCCATAAATTAAACAAAAGCTTTTTGCTGGGCTCTCAGAAAGCTGGTTCCAGCGGCGGTTTTATCTATGTAAGGTAGAACTCTGGCAGTATTTGTTATTATTATCTGTACCTCCCCCGTGTCACTGGCCTCCCCAACACCGTTGTTTAGGAACATGAATTTTGCCTTCTCCCTCCCAACAGTTCCAGTTCTACGGCAGAATCACAAGGTGTGATTCTGCCATAGAACTGGAGCTGTTGGGATTGGGCTGCTTTCCTCCTTGTAATAAGGATTTACAAACCCGTTTTTTTTTTTAATTTTGGACAACTTCTGATTATCCAATACATGCCCATCTCAGAAGTTCCGTGTTTTCTAGGGCTGGCTCATCTAAGGCCTGTCTCAGATATTTGCTTAATTTATATTCCCATCAGCTGTCCCAGGAGCTGTGAGTCCATAAATAAAATACTGCCTGCCAATGCAAAGGTGTTGGAAAGCTCTTGCGGATACTGTGCAAGCCAGCGCACACGCAGGTGCTTGTCTCGCCTCCTTTTTCTGATCAAGCTTAATAACAGCAGTTTATTACATATATTACATTATATATATATATATGTATGTATATAGGCAATGACTTATGGCTTTCTGGGTTAAAGAGGTTTCAGCATCCTGCTGCCCTGAGTGCTGCTGGGCAGGACCGATGCAGCTTGACCGCTTTCTCTCCAGCACTTCCTCCCGACACGCTGTGCTGTGCTGGCTGTGAGGAGCACAACAGCCACCCGCTTTCCCATCCCAGATATTTAGCCTTTTTTTTTTATTTCCTGTGGGCTTTTGCAAAAAACTGTTTCTCTCGGCACCCGGAGCTGCTCCACCCCAGAGCGGAGGGCTGGCTGTGCCGGTGTGCAGCACCGCTGCGCTCCCGGCCCCTCGCTCCCTCCCAGCGCCGGGCTTGGATTTTGCAGTTCTGCGTTTGACGGTGGGTCTATGGCTGAGTAACCCAGCCCACATCTCAGGAAGGCGTGAGCCGGGCTGGCAGCCCGCAAAATCCAAATCACCTTTTTCAAGTGAAAGCACCGTCTCCTCACCGAGTTTTTGTCAGCGCCCCCCCCCCCCCCGCCATCGCCCCTGGCTCCCGGCAGCACGACTGGCTCTGCCGAAACCACCAGGCAAGGGTCCCTCTTGCTGAGCTACGTACGAGCGAGCCCCCGCAGGCACCAGCCTTTCTCCAGGGCCACTCACTTGTCTCGTGTCCCCCATATCGTCATCACTCCCTACCCCCCCCCAAGGTTTTTTGGTCCCCTACGATTGTTTTTAAGCAGATAGCTCTTTCCTGGGCAAGGTGCAAGGAAGGGGAGGCCAGAGCTGCCTCCCGTGGTTCCTCCTTCTCCTCCTCCTCAGAGGGACTGGAGGCAGTCGGAAGGCTCTGCGCCTGCATCCCCTCCATCTCTCGGGGGCATCCCCGGGCAGGCAGGAAGAAGGACAAGGTTCCCCCTCCCACCATCTCCTTGGGTTTGTACCTCTGTTTGTAAACACGTGTGTACCTGCCCCCTCAACAGGGCACAAAAAAAATAATAAATAAATACCACCACAGGCTATTTTAAGTGAATTCACACCCCACCACCCCCCGCGCCCCCCAAGAAAAAAAAAGAAGTCAACTCTGAGGCTGTCATGGCTATATTTAGTTGGAACTTTTCTGTCCAGGATTCAGACTCTATTTGGAAACCCTGTAACTTGGTGTGCAGCCAAGCATCTCGGTTTTATACAGTAATCCCTCAGCATATGGCAAATGTTTCTCATCTCCCAGCGGCTGCGGCACCGGCCCCGGCAGCGGCGAGTTTTAAGCTAAAACCGAGACAAGCTGGCTGGCTGCGGTTGCGGATTCACATCTTAGACCCAGAAGGTCTTTTAATGGAAACATCTTCTTGATGTAGCTTTAAAAAAAAACAAACAAAACCACAACCAAAGAGGATCGTGGAGGTTCCCCCAGCCCCCAGTGCCTGGTCAGGGCAGACCTCGGGGCATCTCTACCAGCCGCTGGCCTGGGGTGATGCCTGGGAGCAGGCTGATGGGGAAGAAGATGTGGGGCATCCTGAACCATGCCCCCAGGCTTCCCTGGCTGGTCCAGCTGTCAAGGTGAGAAACAGCTTCTGGCTTATTTTGCCCCTCTCTCCACTGAAAATTTCACAAAAATTCCCCTGTTTCACACGCTGGGAGTTCTGGAATTGCCCAGAGCATGGTGCAGTTCCCAGTAACACTGATGGCATTTCACTGCCAACAGTTTTATCCCGACAGTCTGCGGGTGTCTGAGTGATACTCGGGGAAGCAGCATCCTCCTGTGTCCTGGTCCTCTCCTCTCCTCTCTTCTCCTCTCTCCTATTTTGCATGAAACAAGGCTTTTGACAACATCTCTCATGGAAACACGGAAAGTAACCGAAAGTAAAACCGCACGTCCCCGGGTGCCACGCACGTTTCCCTGCTCCGTTGCAGCTGTGAGATAGAGGAAGGCAGGAGCCAGCTGAGAAAAGGTGACCAAACGGCTATTTATACAGCCCTTCCAAATATTTTAGACTCATGACAGGCATGATGATGTATAACAAAAATATCTGCTTCAAACCCTTCCAACTTAAGTCCCACATCCTTATTTTAATTCAGGAGTTCAAGGGACTTAAGGAAGTATATACTTAGAGCGATTCTTCTTACTGCTCACAGAGAGGAGCCCTCCAGCCAGCCCTTGGGCACGCTGGGTCGGGCTTTGGGGAGACCTACAACCCCACGTCATGACCCCAGGGAAGAGCAGCCACAGCAGGGACACGGCCTGGACCAGCTGCGGGAATAAGGGGAAGGGCATCTGCAAGGATGCCCAGCGTCAGCGCCTTGGAGATAGTTTGATGCAGGGACACCCCTGTCCCTGCCAGCAGCCCTCTGAAGCCTGCCACGGGGAGACTCGGTGTCCCCAAAGCCTGGCGCAACACACTCCTCGGCCTGATAGGGTTTCTAACGAGGGGAATTTAATCCTGCCCACTTAAGGGAGGCCAAAGCGTCCAAGGGACCGTTTAGGTCTCTGCAGGGCCCAGGAGCCGGGGGCAGCCGAGTCTCTATCCGGGTGTGAGCAGGAGCAGGGGGGGTTCCTTGGGGTGCCACTGTCTTGCGCCACCCCAGCCTCGCTGCCCCTCGCCTTCCTCGTGCTGTAAGTGCTGCCGCAGCATCCCGGGGCTGGAGGTAGGGCGGGCAGAGCTGGGAGCAGAAAAGACAGCAGCAAATGAAGATCTGCCAGCTCCTGCCCAGCCCGTGCAGCAGCAGCCATCTCTCTCCTCCATGCTTCCCCAGCGGCTCTGCGGCCCCCGGGGCAGGGCTGACCCGGCAAAGCTTGGCTCACGCCGGCACGCTGCCCCGGGACCACACGTTTTGGGGCTCCAGCCCGAGGTAACGTCTGCCACCCCCTTCCCCTGCCCCGGGGCCAGCAGCGTGCGGGGTCCCCGTGGGCACCGCAGCGTTCCCTTCCCCTCTCTGCCCCGCTCCGTTTCCCCAGCTCGGGTGGGAGAAGCCGGGAATGGGCAGCAGAGCCCGTTCCTGCGACGCCCAAACGTCGGCCAGAGCTGAGCCCAGCTTTGCAGAGTGGTGTGAACACCCGCCAGCCTCTTCCCTAAAGCCCGGTGACTCATCCGCAGCCACTCCGTTCAGCTCTACCCTTTCATCATCCCCAAACGTGGCATTTCCCCAAATCACGTGGGGTTTCTCTGCCGCTATTACACACCTACGGGTCCAGCTGTTCCCTCCCAGACACTTTCTATATACGTTGCCATCCTGCTTTGACAGTGCCCGTGTGACACGCGGCTGCTGGTGAGACACAGGTTTGTCACGGCAGGTTCGATCCCCGCAATCCCTCTTCCCGCAGGACGGGCCTTCCCATCCCACGGCTATCGCCCCCCGCAGCCACTCGTGTCCCTCACGGTGCAGTGATGCGGGATGAGAAGGATGGAGATTTGGCTAATTCAAGGGCGAAAGGCTGGTGGAAAAGCCGGGCAGCCCCACCAGCCCTTTATTTAAGGGTGCAGGATCCACGCACACACTCTCAGTGGGAACCAGCAGCCCCACCAGAGCGTCCCGCAGCCGGGTGAGGGTTTGCAGGCTGTGCGGGATCCGCGCGTCCCAGGGGGTGGAATGAGTAGTCCGGGGGAGTTCTGCTCTGCAGCGAGGGGTTTCGCTGCAATTCTGTTTTTTCTCAGTCTCAGCCCAGGAAGTTTGAGCTCCCGGTGCCAAACGCCGCCCCAGCGTCTTTATTAATGCTGATTGTAAAACCTTGGCAAAAGCATTTGCCATCGGGCCTGCAGAAATCCTGCCGGATCCACTGCCTTCCGACCAGATGGGCCTTATTAAGAGATGTCGCAGCGCTAACGACACCTGACAGCTCTCTGACTCCCTTCCCTGCTCTGCTCCCAGCGAGGCAGCCGCCTGAGCCCAGGGGAGGCAGGAGCCCGCTGTTCCCACGCCTGCCCCGAGGGCACAGAGCTGGGGCTCTGCCTCCGCGTGGGCCCCCGCACCCCAGATTTGCTCGGTGCTCATCACCTGCCCTCCTCCCCCCACCCCCCTTTCCCTGCTGGGGGCACCCAGGTGTGTGCAATGAACTCTCACTCGTGGCGTGGGCTGCTTCAGGTTGCAGATGGTACCTGGGTATCTCGGTGCAAGAGGGTTTTTCCATATATTTCATTGAACATCTGATTTTTCCACTCTGCTATTTATTCAAGTTAAAATAACCACTGGGAGCACGGACATGGCAGCCTGCAGCACAGTCCTCCATGTGTTTTATCAACACAATATCACACCAACACCAGCAGACACAGGCAGAGCACCTCCTGCAGGGCTGGGCTGAAGCCTCCCTCCTGTCTTTGCTCTGGCAAGGTGCAATTTTGGGGAACAACACGGTTGGGACACGGATGGGGGACACCCACATTTCAGGTGTGTGGCCGTGCCTGGTGCTCGCTGCTGGCAGCTGCTGACGCCGTGATGCTGTGACGCTGTCACCTTCTGAGCTGCTGGCACTGCCATCACTTCCTGCAGACCCGAGATCGCTGGAGGGGAAACAGGGCAGGGCTGACGTTTAGCAGGGCACCCGTGGGTGCTGCGACTCAGCCGGCGGCGCTGCTCGTGGTCCCCCAGCTCCCTCCCACCCGGGTTTCCCCAGCCCCTGCTGAGCATCCCGGCTCAGAAGGAGCCAGCAGCTCGCAGGCTCCACGCTGCCATCTCGGCATGGCGTCCTCCTCCAGCCTCAGGAGAACGCCTCTTCTCCCAAACCCCTGACTCACTCGCACCCTCCTTCCCCGACAGCGAGCCGGCTCCGCGCTGGGGCGAGAGCTGCTGCTGGTGCTGCTGCACCTCCTCCCTCCCGCTGCCTGGCTCCCGCTCCCCGCCTGCCAGCGCTCCCCCGCCACGCCAGCCCCACGTATCCCACAATTAGAAATATTTCACCCTCCGGAATGTCATCCTCTTTAAAAAAAAAAATCAGGCTGCGAGGGAGAGCGGGGCCATCCACTCTCCGGGCACAGGAGGCAGGAATGGAGTCAGCCGGCAGCTCCCGGCAGAGATGCTGCTGTTTCCCCCCACGATGCGCAGCGTGTCTGGGCAGGAGCCTGAGAAAACCCTGCTGGGGTGACACCAAGTTCTTTGGCGAAACACACGGTGACAAAAGCAGCCGGCTGTCCTGCCCTGCTGCCCACAGGGCACCCTGCATTGCCGTGACCGGTGGCTGGGAAGAGGACAGTTTGGGCTGGGAAGAGGACAGTTTGGCCGTACCGGCGTCTCCCAGCCTCTGGGGCCGAGTCCCTCTGGGGAGATGTCCCACCCCTGCCGCGTTTTCTAATTTCCAGCCTAATCTGCCGCTCTCCAGGCTCACCGCGACTTAATATAATGCTGGTGACCACCCACGGGCAGGAACGGGAGAGCTCGTCCTTCCCCCTGCCCGTCCCCAGGGCACCACCACTGAGAAGAACAAAAGCTGTAAAAAAAAAAATTAAAAAATATCAGCCTGGAAATTTCTCAAGTGTTTTTTGTTGGTTTTTTTTTTTTTTCCCCTGCTTTGGAATTTACCATCTTTCCTCTGGTCATTGAGAAATAACTTGGGGGGGGGCAGTGAAGGCAGCCTGCTTGTCTTTGGAGCAAGAGCTGGAGCCAGGGGAGCCTGAGGTCGTTTTAATTGTATCTTGTCTGCAGCGCTCATTACTCAGAGCCCTAACGGGCTCTGCGGTTCCCGTTTGTAATCACACGTTCAGTAAAATAATCAAGTTATAATTGCTAGGGATTCCTTCTCCCCTACGTAACGGAGCCCAGGCAGGGGAGGTGGCACTACAACTGAGTGAGCAGCAAACCTTGGCATCACCTCAGGTCAACGTTTCAAGAGCAAATTAACCGGAGTTCAAGCAAGAAGAGAGCTGTTAAAAATGTTCTGAATCTGCCCGGGTGATGAAAAGACACTTTTAATCTCTTCTTCACTTGTTACACTGAGAAAAAGCATCATCTTCCTTTTGGTGGCTCCAAAATAAGGTTTGCCTTGCTTCTGTGCCAACTCTGGACGAAGCAACCGCCTCCTTGGGAGCCCGGGTGCCCGAGTCCTGTGGGCGCTGGGCAGAGGGGACAAGGACAGGATTTCACCCCCGAAGCTGCAGGAACCTGCCCTTTCTGCCTAGGGTTTTGCCCACCCTTTTGCCTGCCGATCCCTGCTGGGGTTTGGGCTCCTGCCAGGGGGAACCAAGGAAAAAGAAGAAACTACTGAGCATCAGAATAAGTGACTTAGTTTAAGAAGGACAATTTTTGCCGGGCAAAAAGGGATGGCTTTTTTGGATGGGGCTAGAAAATGGGGCTGCAACTGTGATGGGCCCAGCTTGCAGTACATCGCTCGCATCAATCTGGAAAGCGAGGCTGGGCCAGCCCCGGCCTGGGGGCAGAGGGTTTGGCAGGAGGCTGTGCCCAGGTGGCACCGGTGGCCGCAGCCATGGGGTCTCTGGTGGGCGCTGGGTCAGGAGCCGTCAGCACGGCAGGGAACTGATGGGGACCAGGGAGAAATTAAGAATGCCCAGAGGGAGAGACCGGGAAACAGGGTGGTGTTGTCCCCGTGCCGGCATGTTTTTCTTCCCACTTCTCTTCACCTGGGTTTTTCACCCCCAGCATACGTGGGGGCAGCGCCCAGAGGCTTCGCAGCTGCTGCCAGCACCCCTGCATCGGGTTGTTGGTGCCCCAGCAAAGGGACCATCCTTCTCCTGCAGGTGCAGGGCACTTCGGGCACCATCTTCAGGGCTTCCGAGCCTGGGGATCGACATTTAAGGCACCCCTAAGTAGCTGTTACCCACCCAAACCCCGAGCACAGGGTCTTTCCCAATAAGGGAGTCAATCTGGGGGGGGAAAGGGGGGGGGAATCTGCTGCCCACAGCCCTCCAAGGGAGGTGGGCATGTGCTGCGACACAGCAGGCAGATCTGCAAGAGAGAGAACATCGTCGCCGAGGCTTGCGCCTAAATCATAATAATTTTGTCTTTCTACCATTTTAATTTACTAATTAATCCCTGGAAGGAAAACCTTCTTGGATGCAGGGAAAGAATGAAACTCTTTCATCTGGGTGCGCCGGGAGCGTTTGGCCAACAGCCTGGGCAGAACTAGCAAACCCAACGCAGAGCGGTGGAGCGCAGCATCGACCTCTCATGGTTGGACTGGACCCCCTGCCTGAAGAAAATATTCTTGCACCACTCATACAGGGCCATTTCCAACCCCTGGCAAAAGCTGTGGGAGCTCCCAGCCATCTGGAAAGGCCAGGGGGTGCTGGTGCCAGGCAGAGAGCATTTCTGGAGGTAATAGCACATCCTGGGTGCATCGCTCCCGCGGGGGCCGGGGTCAGCCCCCAGCTGGGCAGGGTTTCTTTCTGGGAAAAGGGCTCTGTGTGTGCCAGCTGAGCCTTTGCAGGAGGTATTTCACCAGCTCTGGTCGGGTACCTCCCTGCCCAACCCGGAGCCGATGTGCCCTGGTACCCTAGGTGAAGGCAATAGCTGGTGGCCAGCCAGGAGCCTTCCCTACTCTCTTCCTCCTCCTCTTCCTCTCACCCACGGGTTTGGCAAACCACGTCTTCCCTGCAGAGAGACCTCCCCGGGACGGAGGAGAAGTGACCTGGAGCCATCGGACAGGACAAGGCCAAGGCTGGGACACTGGTCTCAGGGAAGAGGCTTGAGCTGGGTGTGGGCACAGGTTACAGCCCCCCAGGGAGACAATCAGCACGGAGGGGAGCTGGGGAGCTCAGGGCCCTGCAAGGTGGGACTCCTCTGTGCTTCGCTCCAGCCCATCATCGGGGGACAGGGGGTGCTTTGAGGGGATGCCTCTCTCGCCCAGGCACAGATGAGATGAGTGCCACCATGTCCCCTTAAACTGGCATGCCTGGGGGCTCTGTCATCCTCAGCATCCCAGCCAGGAGCCCCGATGAGTCTCTCTGGGGTCCCGGCCGGGAGGGAAGGAGGGAAAGTGGGGCTGGGACTGGAGACACCCCATGTGTAGAGCAGAAACGTCGCAGGGGGCCAGCACGCGGAGCGCAGCACAGCTGAGTGTGCTGTTCCTCTGCCTTTTGCTCCCGTGAATATTCAGTCCCAGCCCTCAGTCCCCTTCTCCTGCTTTTTTTTTTTTGAAGCTGGAGAGCTGCGTACACGGATGGCGTCTCTAATTAATATAAATATAGTGAAACATAAATAATAGACATGCCTGAAATAGTGTCACTCCCGAGCAGGCAGGCATACGCGTCATGGAAAGAAAATAAAAATGCTTTTTATCTGTTTTGGCATTTTTGTTTGTTTGTTTTCGGCGGCTTGTTCTGTCCTTTAGGAAGGAGCAACCTTTCCCTGCTTAAAAGCAGGAGAGACCGAGGTGCTGGGAGGGAGAGGGGGGGGTAAAAACCCCCAGGGAAGAGAGTGGGA
>JAHREE010150169.1:0-12444 GCA_033628505.1 Tringa tobata | reverse complement strand
TGCCTAGAAGTTCTAATATTAATTGATTATAGTTAAAGATCAGATGCATTATATTACAATGTAAAGTTTCTATTTATGACATTCAGGTAGGTAAATGCCTGTGCATATGGCACAGACATTACCAGACCATTTACTGCCCATTACTGCCAAGAAAAGAAGCCCATACTAGAGTAGACTGTGCAGCATTTCTGATATTCCTTAAAGGAAGAAAGCTTTATAAGAAAAAAGAAATATCACTGATTTTTACAGGTGTTTAATAAAGATAAGCTGAAAAAAGGGTTCCTATTTTAAGCCTGGTGATAGCTAAAAATGCATTCAAATATGTTCAAAAGCAATCTGAAGTCTCCTAAAAATGGGTGTTTAAAAGTATTCAAGAAAACAGTAAAAATGCAAATAATATTTGTCACATTATTGTAGGATATGGGACAAAAATGCTCATAAATTCAAAGAACCCTGCTGAGGCAAACTGCATTTCATTTAAATATGACATTATTTGGGAGTCATTAAAACAGGAAAAATGTTTATTGGTTGCATTGTAAAGGTTACTACGAGAAAACAGTAAAAGTTTACCCATAGTAGAACGAGTGGTGTAAAGGACTATGACCATAACACCCTTAATTTTAGTTGTTGTAGCTGTACCAAGGGAAATAAAAAAAACTTAATGTAATTGATAATTCACTGCTATAGAAATACAAAAGTAAAAATAATGAGGATCACCAGTATTTTCAAGAATCTCAATCCAATATTCTAATATCCTTCATATACATTATAATAAGATCAATTTAAAAAAAAAATAGAAAAAGAAATAAAGGGTGCCAATAGTGACTGCTGACATTCCACTCAGAAACGTGTTCAATCCTAAGAAAGAAGTAAGTATACAGAGCCTGTCATTGCTACAAAATATATACAACTGCTCTCATCCTTCCATTCAAATATTTTTCCTCATTCTCTTTTTTAACCTGGAAATATAAACCCACCTAATGGAATCCTTAGGCTACCAGAAGTGGGCTAATGCCTAGGTTTTAATATAAAGAGCCTAACTCTCATGATTAAAAGTGTCTAAACTTGCTGAAGAGAGACCTTTTTCTAGCTACAGCCATGAAGAACCTTCTCCAGGTGGAGTTGAAAAGCTTTTGTTTATATAGACTTGCGTAAGTCTGCCTACACTCTCTTCTAAAAACATAGTGAAACAATGCTAAAAGACCCCCAAAAACTCAGGAGCTGCCATTTTGAACCTCAAACTGTTCCCTGCAGTCAACCAGCAGCATTAATTGCTGGTTACTTGTACATGGAAATCAAGATGATGTAGATGCACGCAGAAGCCTTGATTACATAGACATTTAGTCAGTGGCTTGACTATTGTGAGTAGTTTTTGGAGAAACAATCAAATTAAGCATCCCATTAAACATCTGATGTAGGTAAATCAGCTCCCACGTCTTAAAATTTGATCCATCTTGCCTTCCTCCACCTATTAGATTCATCGGTATTTGTAAAAATCAATCATACACTTGCCTTAGTCTTGCCTTAATTCTGTCCATGAATTTAAACGCATCACATACAGTACTTTTATGTAGTTTAAATTCAGCTATGAAGAACCATTATGGTTCTGCTAAACAATGAATAAAAACAATTCTGCATCACACCTCGGCTAAATGGTGGCTCGCCTGGAAGTGACACCAGTTGTCTGGACCGTGCATGAACTGGTCTCTCTTCCCACCCACACTGTGTGCCTTCCCTTCCCACGTGTCTTGAGCCCCGCGGTCTGAGGGGACAGTGGCAGGGGCTGGGATATTAGACTGCCTTTGTTCATTTCCCTCTTACCAATGAGGCAAGAGTTGCTGAGACAGGCAGGCACTGCTCTCCAACTCAACGCCGCTGACACCACCTCTGTCGGCAGCTACAGGATTTTTAGGGAAGACCCGGCAGAACGCTCACCAGCCCAGGCACACTTCTTGCCTAGCGTCTTTGTTCAGAGCTCAGCCTTACTACTATTCAAAATAAATTTCTACTAAATGTCTTCTTTTTTTTTTTTTTTGTGGTAGTACAATCTGTACGGCTATGTTTCCCCACCTTTCAGACAAAACGTGTGGCCTTTCCTGAAGCTGCTCGGAATAGAAACCGGAGTAACGCCAGCAGGCTTTAGCTGAAGACCTCCACGACTAGCCCAATCTGCATTGCACCACATGGAACGCCGTCTCCTGAAACCTCCACGTGGCCTACACCAATTTGTATTCGCGTTATTTTCTTTGAGCCTGAAATTGATTTGTGATGTTCTCTCTGAAGGCTCACGATTTACATAATTTGCCATTATTCCTGCATCACACACTACTTCACGTCATGGGCTAAATTCTTCACGACAGAAGCGGTCAGGCGTGGGCTTAACTTGAAGCACAAGGGGTCCTATGAGGCATCTCTGCTACTGCTCACATGCTATACTTAAGCATATGCTTATTTACTTTACCGTGCAATAGCCTCTACCTAACGTAGCTTCTTGGAGCCATTAAAAGTAGACACAAAATAAATGCAAGCAGAATTGGGCTTATTGTCTCCACAGATTTGTGTTAATATACCAGTGTCTCAAGACATCATTTCATTTTCATAACAAGGAGGAGATTTAATTTCTGCGGATTTGTGTAAAAAGCAATTTGGAAACTTTGCAACAATGACACTGCTTCCCATAAATGCCAAATTGTAAAAAAATCGTAAGAGGCAAACACAGCACATTCACAGTATCATTTTTCCTATCTTAAGTACCAGCATTATTCAAAGACATTATACTGCTAAGTATCCAAATAATTCATTCATTTTAAGGATTGAAAGCATAATATTATTTTGTTAAATTAAGCTCTCTCTTTCCCAAATCCCTCTTTTCCACTTAAACTGAGGGAATAAAGGCATCTGAAAATGCATCTGTGCATGAGGCTTTTATTTTCAGTTTCCAGGGTTTGCTCTGCTCTGGTTGGGGTGTGCGCTTGCCTTCTTGCTGAATACCAAAATGCAAAAATGATCACAGTAATAATTGTAATTCCTTGCTTTGGATCGCGAAACAAGCCTCAGGTGTCATCATCTCATTCCTGCTTTCCATTGCGAGCAGGAAGGAGGAGGTCGGTGAGAGAAAACATCGCTTCCCTTTAACTTACTGGCAGCCCTGTAATACAGTATCTCCAGTTAAAAAGAAATTCTAATAAATGAAAGTGACTGCTTAAAACAATAGCAAAGATCAAAAGTTCTGACTATGGTAGGCTGGGGAGGTGGGAGGGAGATAGACAGCCTGGTTTTAAGCCCACCCTATTAATTGATGAACACCAGGACTTTGTGGTCATTTAACACTCCCTATAAATGAAGACTTGATAACAGTTATTGATCTCAGTTTTCCTGGAAGAGGATCCCTGGGCTCAGCAGTGAGCAGTTTTGCTTCTCTCAGTTCATAAATACAAGAATAGAGCTATTGCTCAAATGCCACCCTAACTGCCGAAAATGAAATAAAAGTAAAATTTCAGTGCAGTGTGGAAGCAATACAAGTGTATTTCCACAGGGTTTTTTTGAGTAGATAGCCCAAGGTTAACATAATCTCAAATTTTCTTATGGGAAATACAGAATCGCCAACAGCTGACCCCTGCTATCATTTCATAATATTTTCTTAGTGAATGTTTACTCAAACCATAGAAGTATATATGTTACTGTTCCTATTTATTTATTGATCTTCCTTGTGTTACCATGGAACTTGAATACCTCTGGACAGTAATGAATGCAGCCTAACAACATACAATGTGGGACCACGAGCATCTCTGCAGCCCAGGCGAGAAGCTGAGGCAGGAAATGGGAAGCGTTGGGTCGTTGCATCCACCACGCAACTGTGTCACAAGAAACAGCTGGAAACAGCTATTGTCTCTCCTGTCTTATTATTTTGTCATTCAAAACTTTTCCCCATTTTCCTTCTTTCTAGCTTTTTTTCCCTAAAACTCTGCTATGGGCGGGTCAAATCAAAAGCTCATTTTGAAAACTTTCTGTGATGCTACCAGAAGCTCCTACATCACTGATATCGTCACGGGGTTTAAACAGAGAAAATTAATCCCCTCTCTCTTTCCATCTCCCCTTCCCCAAAATCAGAAAACCAAATCTCTACATTTCCTGACCCCCAGTTCAGATTAAACCCGGATGTCAAAGAAGAGACCTAGAAAGAGGTGCACGTCCCTTCCAACACGGATTTAAGGAGAAGCTACACAAGTAGATGAACTGTTGAACTCAGTCCTCTGTCTTAAAAATACATTTCATTTGGATTGTTAATGCATGATATAAGTACCCAAAAGATGTTACAGAATTCTGAAAAATGAATTAAGGACCTATTGCCATCTCCAGCAAAATAATAAAAGTAGAGAGATTAAGAGGCAAGCATATCTTTTTGAATTGTAAAATAGGTTTATAGGTCTTCTAATAACAACTTTTACTCAAACCTTACATAAATAGGCTTATATGATACAAATATTATGTAGGCTATGTGGAAACTACAAGGTCCCTAATCATGTTTAGGGATTACTTGACAGAACAGAGACATTTCATTCCTATTGGACCTAGGGATTACAGCAAAGAAACATCTAATATTCCATTTTTTAATTTCATGCATTTTTTATTTACCTTTAATGATGCTGTATATATTCATCATCCTGAAATATTAAAACAGTATGAAAAAAGTAATAAATTGGTGGAAAATTTAGGGAATGGGAATGCAACAGCACGCAAATCATACACTATCAAGTGCTTGATACACATTTAAAATTACTGCCTAGTACAGCAAAGCCAAATTCCTGGCAGATTTCTGAAGCGCAAAGTCACAATAAGAAGATCAGCAGAACAGACTGAAATAATAGAATATTCATCCCCCTAATCCATATGCAATTCTTTAGGGCTTTTTTTTAACAATGCATATGAGGTCTGACTGTATTCAGGATTTAAATAAGTTGTCTCTCTCTCTTTCCCTCTCTCTCCTCACACACACACATACACACACATTGTATTTTTGTTTAAAAAAAAAAGTATATACAGTTATCATTTCTGCTCTACTGCACCCACATTGACAAGGTTAGCACATCTCCTCACACCTCAGATGAAACAATAGCATTTTAAACAACAAAAGTGTTAAAAGAAATACATTTATTCATACCATTGAAACCTCCCGCAATAGCTTTGTTGGAAGCAGGGGGTCCAGTTTGCTGGGGAAAGGGAATTTTTTTTTTTTCTTTAATTTTTTTTTTAACTCTTTCCTACTTCATTCTAAATAATTACTGGTTAATTTAAAGCAATTTCACATTTAGTTATTGGCAATAAAATTTTGAAACCAGTATTAAATCTTTGAGATCATGCCTTTCTCTCTCTAGACAGATGTAATTTTACATCTAGTATTGTATAAAGGGACAGAGACCTAGAGACGAATAAATCATCACTCAAAAGACAGATGCTGATGATAATAATGATACATGCAGAAAATGTGCGTGAGGATGGGTGATGGGGAGGTGCACTATAAAACTTCCATTGCCATGCATGAGATTACTGAATTACTTTCAAGTAGTGCAAAGCCACAACTGAGTTATAGATGTTCCTCCAAACAGGAGAATGAAAAAATTCATACCATATCACACAGACATACCAAGCCTGATCTTGAGATCAAGGGGGTTTAACACAGGTTTATCTCCATGATTAGGCTGCAGAATATCAACACCACAGACGGGTTAGACATAAAATGAATGTACTCAAACATAAGACATCTGCAACAGTACTATACATGTGGACTTGCTAAATAAAGGTGCTTACGTGTGATAATTACAGGGGCCATAGGCAGAAAGCAACTTTCACAACCATCATGACAGTTCTTGTCACAACTCTGTTAGTGAGGCGAAGGAGCACTAGGACAGGTGATGGTACAGAGAAAGCCACCTGGCAAGTGAGAAAGAGCAGCCACCTCTTGTCGAAACCTGAATACCCAAATGTACCTACATGCTAGGTGTAGTTAACAGGTCTCATGAGAAATGGCCTGTGGTCTAGGTTGCTGCCGAGCATTTACCAGGACTTTGGGTTTCAACCTGGTAAGGGATGTGCTGATCCAACCAACCCCCTTCAAATCCTGCTCACGTGTTACTAGCCAAACTGTGATATCAGGTGACATTGCTATTCAAATTGCAAGGTTACTGTTTTAATGGGATACAGACTAAAGAAGCCGTATAAAACATATTTAATTAAAGATTTTCTTTTTGGTAAGGAACCTGCTTTTTTTGGTAAGGACCTGCTGTGATTTATGTAGCCATGATGCCAGTACCTGTCCACGTTGTGATACCCTTCTACTGAGACGGTCCAAACTTATTGGGGCTTAATGTTACAGGTATCTAATTATTATTGATAGATTGGGGGGAAAAATAATCATATCCATACTGAAATTAGTGGGAACAGTCCAACAACAACAGTGCTAGAACATATCCATCCTATTAATATATTTTGCAGGCATATAAACAAAAGAATAAGCACTCTTTGGAAGGATTTGATCTGTACAAGTGAGAAAGGTGTTCAGATGTATAAGGAAATAAAAGACAAATGAACATCAAATTTCTACTAGAAAATATGATGAATAAACAGGGTCTATTAATGCACACTGAACTTTGGAAGGAAAGTCTCAGAGATGTCCTGCAGAGCTGCACTGGACCAAATCTGAACCTATAAGATACAACTGGCAGCAGCTTTGCTGCAAACATACCACGATTTAAAAGACAGGCCAATTAAAAGTAAAAAGTAACATTTCTGGTTTGTGGGAGGAATAAAAAGGGTATAGAAGGATACAGAGATTTATTAAAAAGGGGAATAAAGAGCACACACAGTGAAAATTAGGTGCACTTGAAACACGCTAGTGCTGTTCCTCCTTCTGCTATCCTGTATTTGACAGGACATAACATACACCCAGGCAAGTCTGAATTTTAGTGACGACAACTGTTTGCAACAGAGAAGGCTAGAAAACAACAGGAAAGCTTCTGCCCAAATTTCAAAGCTATGTTCCAAAGCACAGATCTACTAAAGCTTTTCTGCAACTGTTTGTAAATATGGTAAACACCATATTTTTAATGTGCAAAGGCATATTTTAGTTCCTTGTATTCATTTAAAGAAATGGTTCGACCACCTTCTTTAGAAAGTTTCTAATCAAGCAATGCAAGACATATATATTTGGAATATGAAAGTTTAATCCTACTCATTAAAACACGACAAACTTATAATTAATTGAGAATGGAGTCAATAATGAGAAAATCCTTCAATGTAATGATGTTGGTACTATCAGCTTGTAATATGGGAACACGTTATAGAAAGTGAAGTATAATATGGAAAATTAAAAGTCAGTTTAAAAAAAGAACAGCCTGAAAGTTTTTCCTTGGATCCAATCTTTAAAACACAAATTTTAAATCCTCAAAAGTTACATCTTCCTGGTCATCAAATGAGATAATACATTATGTTGTTTTCCTGTGATGAGGAATAATTCAAGGTCTTACATTGCCTGATTAATCTCATAACCAATATTTAGAAAAGGGTTCTTTTTGAGCTAATCAAACTTGACAAAAGCAATCTTCAAACTACGCCACATTCACTGATTTGTAAGATCTCTCAAAGTTGTATTTTATGAAATGCAGTTTAAATTATCAACAGCTCTAAATCCACCTGTTTATGACACCCGCCGAATCTGACAGACAGTATGTGAGGTAGGTAAAAAGAAAATACGTGCCAATCAAAATTATTAGGACAAACAGGGTTTTTTGGTTTTGTTCTTGGGGTTTTTTTTGTTTTGGTTTTTTTTAAATGAAGGATGACATTTTACTTTTAAGATAGTACCCAGCTACATCCCCATGCTGACATTATGTAGTATTCAGATATTTTTTCTTCTGAAACTAACTGGTTTGCCCTTATTGGAGAAGGTATGTTCCTCCACACAATGCTCATTTCTTTCTTTATATATATATATATGTATATGAAAGAGGGTGTGGCTTGCTGAATAGACAAACTTATGATATTGCTAGGCTTTCAGGATCACAACAGTATCATTAGTTTAAAGGACATTACTCCAGAAGAGCAATGTTGTGATAGTACAGCTGTTACCATAAGAGTAACTGGTAGGGAAGCACTACAACAGTAGGAGGGAACGCTGTGGGGAAGCCTGTAAATACCATCCCAATCTCGACCTTCACTACTAATTAGTATTGGTAGCTTCCTTTCTTTCTGTGAGTGCTCATAAGTGTGTGAAGATTTCCCCATGGTTTGAGAACATGTTTAAATTTGGTTGCCTGACTCTCAGCACTGAAAGAGATTCCTGAGTTAGCATAGCTGAGCAAGAGGAAGAAAAATATGGGAGAGGGGTAAATATTAATTTTCTGCTCCAAATATTCCGAAAGGAAATCGGGCCTCCAGCTTACTCTTCTTCTAAAGTCACATTGAAGTTCTAGAAAAATAAGTTTCTGAGCTACTGACTCTCCTCTACTTCCCCATGGTGGTCTGCAACAAAAAAACCAAAAACCAAAAAAAAAAAAAAAGTATTTCAACATAGGAAAGGTCTATGATCAAATAATATAATACAGTACTCCATTAACAAAGACTAATATGTATTAGAAGTTACCAGTGCAAGTCTTTTTCAGACCCAAGGAAGGATATCCAAATATTGGGTAACACACTCTGACTGGGAAGACTATCGGTGAGTTTCTCTATTTGTTTATATAAATGGGCCAATGCTTTTTAAAGCACTTCAGAACACTTAACTAAAGCAAACAAGCACTTGAACTTTAAATATCTAGCAAGAGAAGCTATTGACAAGTATGACTTTACTTAGTAAATCCTAATATCTTTGTGACCTTTCATTCATACAGTCTCTTCACGAAGAGAAGCACCAGGCTCTTATCTCAACTTCAGCTCCACTGGAAGATACAGCAAGAGGGGTGAGCAATTTCCTAGCCTCCTTTTAGTTATCTTTGTTAAAGCA
This sequence comes from Tringa tobata, assembly GCA_033628505.1. Classification (NCBI taxonomy): domain Eukaryota; kingdom Metazoa; phylum Chordata; class Aves; order Charadriiformes; family Scolopacidae; genus Tringa; species Tringa tobata. The sequence goes on along the minus strand of JAHREE010150169.1, from coordinate 3,446 downwards.
AAGTGCTTTATTCTTTCCTGTGTGGGGATTCTGGGCCACGTTAGAAAGCAGTTTCTGATTTTGAAGTCTTATTCTCTCTCTTATTCAACCTTTAAAGTAGGATTTTTTCCATCTTATGAACCTCCCTGTCAACTCCTCACTATCCACAGGTAGCTAAGCCTTGATTTGGGAATAGAACGTTTACCAAACACCATCCTATCAATTCCCAACAGGTGAATAATGCTGTGGGAATAGCTTGCTGTGCTCAGTAAAAAGATGCCTTCAGTAAGTAGCCTTGTAACTGCACTAGTGTCACGTGCGTCTTTTAGGTCTTTGCACTTACAAAACACTCCCTGGGTACCGCATTATATACAATTATACCAGGTCATTTCCTGACCTACATTGGTGTGATCTGATCCACATACACATTTCTGCTGAGAAATCAGCACCCAAATTAATAATCTAAAAGATTATTCTGTAGTTTTTGGAAAGCATATTTTTATTGAAACATATTGGAAAGTGTATTTTTTTGAAACGTCATGATTTCATATGGGTCATGAAGTAACATTCAGTTTTGTAGCTGGATTCTGCCAAATCAGGTTTGCTGTATCATAGCAGCTACACTCTGAGAAACGTAAGGATTTATGCATTTTGAGGAAAGGCAGTTTTCAAAAGGAGAATGCTACCAATGTATGCCAAGCCAGATCAAGTATTAAGTTGGCCCTGAGAACCGAGAAGGTGGTGCTTTTCCATTCAGTTGCAGGTACAGCTCATTCCCTAAAATCCTGCAGCACACTTTGATTTTTATTTCTCTCTGAACGTGTTTTGCACCCAGTCTGCATAATGTGGCAGAGGAGAAGTGATTGATTAAACCTTTACTTTAACCAGGTTATTTCCTTTCTCTAAGATGGTAAAATATTTTTAAGCCATATTCCAGAGCTCATTCGCCACATTGGGATTTCAGTTTGCTGGTGTTAGGGGACATGGCATGTGTTCTGAAAGAGTTTACAGAACTATCCAGACACTGTGTACTAACGTGTGTTGGGGGTGGTTTGCTTGTCTCTGTGTGTGTGCATGCAGATTTGCACATCTATGTGCATGTGTGTGCAAATCTGGTGCTACTGCCCGTTTGGGATTTGTACTTGCTAGTCTGGTAATGAATACTCTTCAAGTCTTATTTTGTTGGAAAAAAAAAAACCAAGAGATGCAGTTGAGAATATGAACTACTCGGTGCTAAGGCCTAAGTCTAGGGACAGTTCCTAAAGGAAATAGCTTGGAAAATTCTTTGAAATACCTGTAAGTTATAATTGGCTTTAATGTATAAAAAAAGCTGAGTCATTTAAATTGTTGGAAAAGAAAACACACTTATCACTTCATAAACTCTAGGAAAGACTATTTCTTAGAATTATTAACTATGAATCAATGAATTTCAAACACGAGTGTCTACTAGCATATGCTCTCTACAGCTGACACAGTAAGATCATACAGTTTTTATCAAATTGATATTCCAAGGCCTAGTTCTGATATTAAATCCCCATTTCCTGCCTCTCCCACCCCTCTAGCAAGTGCCTTAGTTTCTACAGAAGTGCTTTTGCTTCCTGCTCTTAAAAAAAGTCAAACCAGGATTAAGCTTAATTTCTGGGGTGCTCAGCTCGTGACGCATTTTGATGTACTGAATTAAACAAGCTACATGTGGCTTTACATGACATTCCCACTGGAAACTGAAAAAAATACACAAAAGAAAAGCAAAAGCAGAAAACTACTAGCATTCAAGGATAATACAATACACATTCATTTAAAGAAAAAATTTTAGTAGCAAATGTATATTGGAAAGACAGATGAAGTACAGTCAGGACAGAATAAAGCACGCTTTTGGGTGAGAATGTCCCAGATAACATCCCATTTTAGAACTGTGATAAAACAATACTATGACAAAAGAAAACATAATTCAGTTTTGAACACACTGCAAATAAGTAACAAGATCCAATTATTTAGAAAGCCCTTCAAGATCCCATGGCTTCAGTAGAAATTAATTAAAGGGTGAAATTAAAGAATAGAAGAAAAACTTAAGACAAGATGAACTGGGAAAGAAAGACAAAAGCAGTGAAAAGAAATAGATTCTGGCAAAGTACTGGTCTGCTTTATTCTAATAATAGAGTCATCAACAGAGTATATGTATGCACTAACACCTAATTTGAGCATCCTGAATTCTGATCCTGATTTCCAGAGATGGCAACTAACTACATGTTAAAAAAAATACTTAAATTGCTCATTACTAGAAATAGATTGATTTGCATGAGAAAGGTGCAGAGTTACATTCCCATTTTATTTACGAATACTAAGGTCATAAAATGAAGTTTCAAAGTAAGTCCTAACTTCCAGGTTCACACTTCCCTCCTGTTGGTAACAGCATCATTGCCCCTGGGACCTGGGAAATGGCACATACAGTGGCCAGAGGGAAGAGGCAGTTTGAGTGAGCCCAGCAAAACCTAAACGAGGACTTAGGAGATGAGCATCAGAGCTTGCAATTCTGTTCCATATTCAGAGAGAAATCAGAAGAGAAACATCCAAGTGGGAAACATCATCAGCAGCAAAATACTGTTTATTTACGTCCACCTGAGCACCTGACAACACAGGCCAGGGGACAAGCAGCTCCGCTCAGTCAGAAACTTGGGACTGTTCAGTAGAAGTGGAAGGATCTGCTCAACTTCCAAAGCTGTGGTCATGCTCAACTTCTCTATTTCTCATTAGCTTCCCTCCCTTCAGCAAAACTTGCTCATACACATGGTCAGCTACTTTGTTTATTCTTAAGTACGTGAATGTAAAATGACCAAAGGAACATGAGTTTACCCTGGCAGAGAAGGTAATTGCCAGAGTAATGCAACAGGGTACACGCTGGGCACAAGAGATGACAGCTAATATTCTGCAGTCAGCACATTTTGAACTGCTTGTCGGTTTTAGGTTTTAAATTGATTACTCAATACTAACTTCAGCCATGGTTTGGATTTTTTTGGGGGGGGGTGGGGGCGAGTGGGTGGTGTTACAGTTAATATAAGCAAATCACCAAGGTATTAGAAAAACAGCAGCTAATTTACCTGCTGCTTTAGAGAATAGCTCATGGATCAAAATTATAGTTTTCCCATACTTCCAGGCCTATGCTAAACATTACATTGTCAGAATTGTCTTCATTCCCCCAAATGCTACATATGAAAACTCTTATTTTTGTGTTCTAACGCTTTAACTAAGGCACAGTTGCTTATACAGTTAAGGGCCACCTTAGTGTTCTTCAAAACCATACTGAAGAATGAGACTGCCCTTTGTTTTGAGGGTAAAGAGTTTGTTTTACCCACGACAGCAGCTCGACAACTTCTAGGACCTCCAGCTACCAATCTCTCTCACCTTTAAGCGTCTAATGTGTTCCCTTGTTTCAACTCGCTGCACAGCTACAGCAGCCAAAATGCACCTAT
>JAHREE010150168.1:94532-129090 GCA_033628505.1 Tringa tobata | reverse complement strand
GGGGTGGTTGTGGGGAGGGGACCGTGGAGGCCGGGCCTGAGCTGGGATGGAGGAGCGGTGGCGGCGCTGGGCTGTGACTGCCGGGGAGGAAGCGGCCCCGTGCCCCGGCCGCTGGGGAAGTGACACTGCGGGCTCTGTTCTCGCAGGAGGTCACGATGCCAGGGTGCCCCCCCCCCCCGAGCCTGCAAAAACATCCCAGGGCCGTGTTTTGCAAGCTTGGGTGTTGCCTTCCTGCCCAGCGAGGCATCACCCGGGCTTCTTCGCTGCCCTTGTCCCTCCTTGGTCGGAGCACAGCTCGGGGTGTGGGGAAAGGGGGAAGTGATGAGGGATTGCCCCAAACCTGCTTCTGCCCCCTGCGTGGGGGTTTCTTGCCAGCAAAAGGATGTTTTTTCAGCCCAGCAGCATCCCCGTGGGGCGCTCCTTGCACCATCACCTCCGTCCCCAGCTCTTTGTGGTCCCGGTTCAGGTGTCTCCCCCTTCCCCAAAGCGCCCCAAAGGAGGAGGTTTCGGTCCCGGAGTCCTCCCGATGGCAAACCCCATGGGATGGATGCCTGAGCGTGGATCACGGTTCCCAAGTTAATTCACGTGTGGTCGAGTTACCGTTGCTGTGGGAACCTGCAGATGCTGAAAATCTCGACTGGCGCCCGTAAAATTAGAGCTCGTTCCACCCGTCCCCCCCGGCGGCCATTTGCTGGGGGTGGCGAGCGTCCCCCCTCAGCCAAGGGGATTTTTGGGGACATGCAGCGTCGTTCCCATCGATGCTGCTCCCTCCTTTGCCCGAGCTTTTGGCTCCCGGGAAGGAATGACGGGTGACAGCCAGGAGCCACCTCCCCGTGTCCCCACGGCGTCTCGGTGGGCTCTCCCGTCGGCCAAGGGCATCTCTCTGCAGCACGGGGAGCGCAGATGGGTTGCCAGAGAGGGGAGTGGGGGTCTTGGCAAGGCTCCCCCCTGAGCAGAAAGGGGCTGGTTGCCTCGTTTCCGTTCTTGAAAAACTTCAGAGCTTTGTTCCCCGTGGGCGGGAAGCGATTTCGCAACCTGCCGCAGGCGCCGTTGCGTTCCTTCGCCCACCGGCACGGCCTCCGCCGGGGCTGGCGTGGGGTGAACGAGGGCTCTGTGGTCGCTGAGCAGGAATTCGGCCGGGCTGGAGCTCGGCCAGACCTTCTCCAGGCTGTGGTGGAGTTTGCTCGGGGGGCTGTAGTGTCCGTAGGGCCACCACCTCTGGGGTTGAGTGGCGATGACGGTGATCCCAATGGCCACGGAGATGCTGGAAGGGCTGGAGCCCCTCTGCTGGGAGAGTTGGGGGGTTCAGCCTGGAGAAGAGAAGGCTCCGGGGAGACCTTGGAGCCCCTTCCAGTCCCTAAAGAAGGGGGGCTCCAGGAAAGCTGGGGAGGGACTCTGGATGAGGGAGGGGAGCCCTAGAAGGAGGGGGAAGGGTTTGACCCTGCAAGAGGGGAGATGGAGCTGAGATGTGGGGAAGAACTTGTTTGGTGTGAGGGTGGTGAGAGCCTGGCCCAGGTTGCCCAGAGAAGCTGTGGCTGCCCCATCCCTGGAGGGGTTCAAGGCCAGGTTGGAGGGGGCTTGGAGCAACCTGGTCTGGTGGGAGGTGTCCCTGCCCAGGGCAGGGGGTTGGAACTAGATGATCTTTAAGGTCCCTTCCAACCCAAACCATGCTGTGATTTTATGAGTGGCAGCCCCTGGCAGTGAGTGTAGGTGGCTGGGGACGAGGGTGGATGCCCTGGGCTCTGTGGCCAGAGTGCTTGGCTGCAGAAGTATGGCCGAGGCTTGGTCCTGGGTGCTCTGCAGCTCTTTCCCCTTGAGGTAGTTGGTGATCGAGCTGCAGGTCAGGCTGCCCCAGTGCTCACCACTCTGCCCTTGCTGGTTTTGGCAGTGTTCCCAGTGCTTATTGGCAGGGGAGCAGTGCTGGGGCTCTCCAGGATGGCATGGACAGGGTTCACCATGCCAAGGAGCACCACAAGTCACTGTGAAGTGTCCCTTCACCTTCCTGCTCGGTGGTGAGCTCAAAGGTGTTATCTCTGCTTAGGAACCAGATCTTTGTCATTGAGTTATCTCCTCTAGTTTGGTGCTCAGCGGTGGTGAAGGAAAGCAAAGCAACTAAGGTGCTAGGAATGAAGAAAGGAAGAGCATCAGGAGCCCGTGACCTCAGTGCCCAGGGTGTCCGCATCTCAGGGACACTGGGACTGGTTCCAGAAAGGGTTAGAGCAGGACTGGGACAGGTTCGGAGGAGAATGACAAGGGCACAGAGACACGGATGCCAAGTATTGAAGCACTGCCTGTTCCTGGGCTCCTCTCCGGGTCTGTGCCACCGGAGACGGGACCTCAGGCTAGGCAGGGCTGTGGGCTGTCCCACGGGGGGATGCTAAGGAGGGACGAAGCCAAGTGACCTACGGGTTGACGTGTGGCCATAGCACAGCTGTCCTCCTGGTGGGATGACTTGGCTGCTCTGATGTCCCTTGTACCCGCGGGGTGCTCGAGGACAGGGGGTGGCTCTGGAGGAACCCATTGCACAGAAGCAGGTTTCTGCCAGGTCTGATGGCCAAGCCATGGTACAGAGGTGGGCGAGATGTCACAAGCGATGGCACGACTCAGCAACGGGGCGGGCAAAGCTGCCGTGACCCTCCCCAGCCTTTCCCCAAAGCACTGCCCTTTTTTTGGGGGGGGGGTGTTAGTAAAAATACAGCCCCCAGCTGGAAGCTGGAATGATTTGGGATCACCTGGGGACAAGGCTGCCTGGAGGAACGAGTTTGCCTGTGCTTGGCTGGCATAACGTCCTCCTGGCTTGTGCCCGAGCTGCAGGCTCCTTGCCACGTCGCTGAGGGATGAACACGGGGGCATGCTTTAAAAAAAACAACAAAAAAAAAACCCAAAAAACCCCCAAAAACCCCAAAGCTGGCCCCGGTGCTGCTGCAGTGCTTGGTGTGCTGCTCCCTCCCTCTGCCTGCTCAGACAAGGCTGCAAAGGAGGTCACCCCTGTCATCACCAGGGCCGAGTGTCCTCCTCTCCGAGCCGGGTAACGTGTCCCGGTGACTCAGGAGGCCTTGGCTTGAGCAGCAGCTGGCGTTGCTTGTGGCACCATGAAGGTGCTCGCTGGCTGCTGTGGTCCTTTTAAGCCTGGATGCCAGAGGCCAATGAAAGCAAAGTGGCTTATTAGACAGTGGCTGGGGAGGAGAAGGAGATCTCAAAGAGTCAAGGACCTGAAATCCCAACCTGGGAACTAGCTGGAAGGTCTTCTGCACGCACGTGGCCACGAAGCAGCCTTAGGTGCTCCCTTGTCGTCCCCGGGGTCTGTCGTGCATCAGTCAACCCTTCCATGGAACGTGTGGATCTGGGATGCTCTCTCCATGTGCTTGTTTGGCTGATGCTCTCCTTCTTCCTTTCCTTCTAGTTTTCCACCTGTCAAGGAAGGTGACGTCCATCGTCCCAGAGAGCTGCCTCCTCATCCTGCTGGGGCTGGGCCTGGGGGGCATCGTGTTGGCCGTGGCGAAGAAAGCTGAGTACCAGCTGGAGCCCAACATGTTCTTCCTCTTCCTTCTGCCCCCCATCGTCCTCGACTCGGGCTACTTCATGCCCAGCCGGCTGTTCTTCGACAACATCGGCGCCATCCTCACCTACGCGGTGGTGGGCACGCTCTGGAACTCCTTCACCACCGGCACCGCGCTCTGGGGGCTGCAGCGGGCCGGGCTCATGGGTGGGTGCACCGGGTTGCCCAGCTTGGACCACATCACCCAAAAAAATGAGTCAGAGGGTGCAAAGCACCCCCAGGTTCAGAGCCCGCTGCCCGGCCCTGCCGTGGATTCCCGGGAAGCGTAGCAGGAGCAGGGTCCTGGCATCCTGGGAATGGTGCTCTGGTAGGACCATCAACCGTGCAGGACGAACGGGCTCGGCACTGGGCTGACTCATGTCTTTGCTATTTTTGTCACCGACCTTGGCTGGCGTTGCTTGCTGGCTGCTGCCTTCCCTGTCCTCGGCTGGAGCCGGCGGTCATGGCTCACCTGGGCCACGTTTTGAGCTCTCCTGAGCCCCAAGGAATTGCTCGATGCCTGGACCTGAGGTGGGGCTGCTGAGCCTCCTTCAGTGCCTACCTGCCAGAGGGGCAGCCATGCACCCGGATGCCAAGGGGGACATCCAAGCCCCGCTCCCCTCGTGTGCTTCACGAGAACGTGCTTCACCTGGTGAACGCTGGAGGTCTGGGGACACTCCTGGGCTCAGCCTGCTGCACTCCAAGTTGGGATGTTGTGGCCAAGTCACTGGGAGCAGATGAGGGACAGGCTTGTCTCAGCCTGGTGGTCTGGGCTCTGGGGCGGATGGTCCGCCTGAGTTTGGTCCTTCTGTCCCAGCAGATCCCGGTGTCGAAGCTGGGCTGATGGATTTCCTGCTCTTCGGCAGCCTCATCTCAGCTGTGGACCCTGTGGCAGTGCTGGCCGTCTTCGAAGAGGTCCATGTAAATGAGACTCTCTTCATCATTGTGTTTGGCGAGTCCCTCCTGAACGATGCTGTCACCGTGGTGAGTTGGAGCTAGGGGGGTCTCTAAAGTGGAACCTGACGTGGGCCAGGGCACTGGTGTCCCCCAGGATGGGCGAAGGATGCGGGTGACATCCCCCAGCCAGGGGCAGACCCATGTCATGCTTTCTGGGTCCACTCTCCTGGCCTGGGGGGACTTTCCCTGCCGAGATGAGCTGTGTCACCTGGCAGATGTGGGGCAGGCGATGCCTCTTCTGCAGGGTCCATCCTGCCCGCAGGGGCTGCCCCTCTCAAGGCAGGACGATACCCTGCCTGCCCCAAGGGATTTGCCTTGCCTGCAGGTGCTGTACAAGGTCTTCAACTCTTTTGTGGAGCTGGGCCCAGCACACATCCACGCCACGGACTACGTGAAGGGGGTAGGTGAGTATGTGACCCACCAGCCCTTCCAACTCTTCCTCCGGCTTGGAAGTGTAGGGGGTGAGCACGGGTGCTGTCATACTGCAGGGTGGGCTCTGAGCACCACAGCTCGGTCATCTCCATCCAAGCTGTCATCCGGAGCAGGCACTTGCTGGCCATCACCATGGGATGCTTTGGTGGGGACCCAAGTGGGAGTATGAAGTTTGGCTAGCCCAGCCCGGCGTTGGCCATGGGGCACAGGACCTGGGCTCGCTCACTCATGGCGAATCCCAAAGGTGCAAGCGGAATCTTCTCCCCACCAGCCTCCTTCTTCCTGGTGAGCCTCGGGGGCACGGCCGTGGGGCTGCTCTTCGCCTTCCTCCTGGCCCTGATCACGCGGTTCACCAAGCGGGTGCGCATCATCGAGCCGCTCTTCGTCTTCCTCCTGGCCTACGTCGCGTACCTTGCTGCCGAGATGGTGTCCCTCTCCTCCATCCTGGCGTGAGTACTGGGGTGTCCCCAGGGGTATGGCAAGGAAATGAGGGGTGCGGTGCCGGGCAGCAAGAGGCGGCGAGCAGACCCACTCCTCATCCCACCATAGGGTCATGCCAGCTCCTTCTGCCCCTCTGCAGAGTCACCTTCTGTGGGATCTGCTGCAAGAAGTACGTGGAAGCCAACATCTCCCAGAAATCCCGCACCACAGTCAAGTACACCATGAAGACACTGGCCAGCAGTTCAGAGACCATCATCTTCATGTTTCTGGGCATCTCGGCTGTGGATACCTCCAAGTGGGCATGGGACACAGCACTGGTGCTGGGCACCCTGTTCTTCATCCTGCTCTTCAGAGCCGTGGGTCAGTCTGCCCTGCTGTACTTCTGATCCAGCTCTTTTCATGCCAAAAAAAGTGGTATCCCCCAAGAAAGGCTGGGGCACGAGGCCAGACGTGGCTCCTGGCTGGGGTTTTGCCCTGTCCCGAGGAGCAGGCAGGGCTCTGTTGGCATCCCAGGCTCTCCTTCTCCTTCTTCCCTAGGCGTTGTCCTCCAGACCTACGTGCTCAACCGCTTCCGCCTCATCCCCCTGGACAGGATCGACCAGGTGGTCATGTCGTACGGTGGCCTCCGCGGAGCCGTTGCCTTCGCCCTGGTCATCCTGCTGGACAGGGCGAAGGTGAAAGCCAAGGACTACTTTGTGGCAACGACCATCGTGGTGGTGTTCTTCACTGTCATTGTGCAGGTGAGGATGGGCACCGTGTTGCCCAGAGCTCGCCCGGGGAGGGGGTGTCAGATGGGCACTTGGGGACGTGTGCTTGGGGCAAGTACCTCTTTTCAAGCCACCTTTGGTTCTCGGTGCCTCCTTAAAGTCCACCAGTGCTAGGAGGCACCGAGTACCAAAGGTGACTTGGAAACGGGTTGGTATGTGTGTGTGTGTGGCCAGCACAGCTGCTGTCCCCAGTCACTTCATGCTGCTTCTGCTCCCCGTGCCCCAGCCACGCACCTTCTTGCCCTCCCAGTCTTTCCCTTGCCTTCTCCTGCCCTTCCAGGGCCTGACCATCAAACCCTTGGTGACGTGGCTGAAGGTGAAGCGCAGCGACCACCACAAGCCCACGCTGAACGAGGAGCTTCATGAGCACGTAGGTGCTGGGGCCGAGGGCTGCCCAGTTCCCCACGCCGCTGGGGCTGGGTGAGGGTGACACACGGCCTGGGGCACCCCCGGGGTACCCACAGCCTCCCCACTCTCTTCTCCTCGCTCAAGGCCTTTGACCACATCCTGGCAGCGGTGGAGGACATCGTGGGACACCACGGCTACCATTACTGGCGGGACAAGTGAGTGTCTCCGGCAGGATCCTCCGCTGGTTCACCCGTGCTTGGAGCTTCTGGGGGGCCGTGGGGTGTCCCTGGAGGTGGTGGTGGTGATGGCCCTGTGCCTGCTCACCGAGGAGGGAACGGCCCTGTTTAAAGCCTGGGCAGTGTTTATCTGCAACGTGGCAACAGGAAAAGGATGGGAAAGAGCCCGTTTCCTGGTGGGGAAGAGCTCCAGCGGGACAGCCCTGCCGGTCCCAGTCCCACTCCCATTGCCTCCCACAGACCTGCTGGTCTCCAGCTTCTCCTGGGGCAGGGGTGAAGGCTCAGCATCTCCCTCTCTGGCAGCATATTCCTGGCTCCAGCCTGCTCTCGCCGTGCTTTGGACACTCTCAACCTTGCGTAGGCAAGGGGTGCCCGTCCGTGGTTCCCGGTGGGAGCTCAACCACCCTTGTCTTCATCTCCTGGCAGGTGGGAACAGTTCGACAAGAAGTATCTGAGCCAGCTCCTGATGAGGAAATCTGCCTACAGGCTGCGGGATGAGATCTGGGACGTTTACTACAAGCTGAACATCCGGGATGCTATCAGCTTCGTTGACCAGGTTGGGGCACGCGGTGGGGGACGGGTGGTGGTGGGATGGCCCTCCCCGGCAGGAGGAACTGGCTGGCCTGGGGTGGTGGTCTACCCCGTCTATGGCCACGACACGTCCCCTCCGGGCAGGCTGCGGGGACCCCCACCCCTGCTGGTGGTCCCTGCTGCCCCGATGCCAGCCTTGCCCTCCCACCTTCCCAGGGTGGCCACGTGCTCTCGGCCGCCAAGCTGGCACTGCCCTCCATGCCCAGCCGCACGTCCATGTCGGAGTCGTCGGTCACAAACCTCCTGTGAGTAGGACCATCCCTCCAAACCCCGGGGTAGACCTTGCCGGACCCCTCAAAAGCCACTTTCTCCCCCGGGGGTGGGTTGTGCACCCAAGGTGGTGGCGGGGTGCGGGTACGGAGCCCGGCGTCTCCGTCATCTCCATCTCCTCCCCAGGAGGGAGAGCGGGAGCGGCGCCTGCTTGGACCTTCAGGTGATCGACACGGTGAGGAGCCGCCGGGACAAGGAGGACGCTGCCATGCACCATGTGCTGCGAGGGAGCCTCTACAAACCCCGCCGGCGGGTGAGCGCTCCCCGGCCGTGGCGGTCGGCTCGCCCCCAGGGTAGAAGCCCCCACACAAGAGGAGCAGGGATGGAGGATGCTCCGTGGGGTCCAGCTGCTCACCCTCTGTCTCTTTGCCTCTCCCTCGGCCAGTACAAGGCCAGCTACAGCCGTCACTTCATCTCTCCAGATAAACAAGAGCGCCAAGATAAAGAAATCTTCCGGCAGAACATGAAGAGGCGGCTGGAGACCTTCAAGTCCACAAAGCACAATGTCTGCTCCTCCAAGAGCAAGGCCAGGCTGAAGGAGAAGGGCAGGAAAAAGGCAAGCGCTTCCCAAATGCCTGCTCCCTTCCTAGCTCTGAGGTTTGGCTTCCCTCAGGCTGCAGCCAGTGAGGTCCTTTGGGGGTTAGTTGAGGTGCTGCAGGACATTGGCAGCTCCAGAACCAGCAGGGAGAGTGGTTCATCTCATCTCATCTCATCTCATCTCATCTCATCTCATCTCATCTCATCTCATCTCATCTCATCTCATCTCATCTCATCTCATCTCATCTCATCTCATCTCATCTCATCTCATCTCATCTCATCTCATCTCATCTCATCTCATCTCATCTCAGTCCTGCGTTTGCTTTGTCTGAGCATGTGGGTGTCGCATGTCCACGTGTCCCGACCACGTCAGCGCTGCTGTAGGGTGGCTGTTCCCTGGGCAAAGTGGTCCCAAGCCCTGGAGGAGCCCCACGTTCGTTTGCCAAGAGCCCTCAGCATAGAGTAGCTTGGACATCGGTGCAGATCCAGGCTCAGAAGTGTTGGCACTGCGCCGTAAATTAAGCCTTGGGTGTCTTCTCTTGTTTGGAGGCTCTTGAAGCCCTTGCAGCTGAGCTGTTTGCTGTAGGGCCATGAAGATGCAACGTCTAAGGAGCAGGAACCACCGACTGCCAGCTGCCTTCTAGCTGGGGGTGGGAAGCTGTGTCCCTGGGGTTACCCTGCCTTGAGGGGCCACCTGGGTTGGTGTTAGGAGTTTGCAGAAGGCAGGTGCCAGCCGGTCCCTCTTCCTTCACAGAAGAACATCTCTCTGACCAGTGATGCACCCAATGGGAAGACGCACAGAAATGTCCCCTGGCAGGAGGCAGGTAAGGCCGGTGGCAGGTGAGGTTTGCAGGTCCTGGCAAAGGGGACCTGGTGGGGTGGGATGGAGCAGCTCCTTGTGCCTGCCTGCCCGCTGACAGCACCCGTGGTTGCTCTAGCACCGAGTCTTTCTCCCATGGGTGCAGTCCTTCCCCCACCGGGTGTCCCATCCTCCAAACCAACTCCTTCCATCTGGCTGCAGCTCCTGTCCTGGTGATGGTCAGCTCAGAGGAGGAGGAGAGCGATAGCTCAGAGACAGAGAGAGAGGACGATGAAGGGATCGTATTCATTGCTCGAGCCACCGATGAGGTCCTGCAGGGAAAGACAACTCCTGGTAGGCACTGGGGCTCCCATGCCAGGGCACCTGCCGTTGGGTGGCCTGTCCTTCCTCCACCCGGGGAGCAAAGTTGCCTTGGCCTGGGCAAAACCAAAGTCAGCAGAGCATGAGTGGGAGAATCACTCTTCTCTGTGGCTCTGGAGGGACAGCACCTGGGCTTCCTGGTGGCTTCTGCATCCCCGGGCCAGCTGGCCACCTGGTAGTTGTTGGCTCTGCGGCGCTTGCAGAGCCCAGGGAGAGAGTAAGAGCTGTGTCTCACTGTCCCTCCTCCCACCCCTCCAGGCAGCCTGGATGTCTGTCCCAGCCCCTGCATCATCCCACCATCGCCCACCTTGGCAGAGAAGGAGCTGCCGTGGAAAGGAGACCAGGCTGATCTGGCCGTTTACGTCTCCTCGGAGACCACCAAAATCGTGCCAGTGGATATGCAGAAGGCGTGGAACCAAAGCATCTCCTCCCTGGAGAGCATCGCTTCCCCTCCAGGCATCGAGAGCGGACCCCAGCAGAGGAGATTCGCCTGCCCTGTGCTGGAGGAGCAACCCCAGTCCACCAGCCAGGCCACGCCGGAGCAGAGCTCCCACTTCCAGTTCCCCAGCCAGGTCCCTAAGAGCGGCAGGTCGCAGAGTGACAGCAGCCCAGACGGGGCTGAGCAGCAGGAGCTGCAGCCTCTGATGGCCACGGAGGAGCAGGGCAGGATGCTGCCCACCACCGAGCCCAGATGGCTGATGTTCAACAGGGCAAGCCACCTCTGAGGCAGAGGGCGGGTGGGGAAGGGGCCGGGGGCTGCGGACGGGCTGTGACCTGCTGACTGCTCTGCTCTCTCCCGGTGTAAAGCTTGTGTGTGTCTCCATAAACTCCAGGAGAGCCCAGTACTCCTCCCGGAGCTGCGCTCCAGGGTGGGCTTTGCCCATGCACCTACTGATGGAAAACTGGTCGATAACTGGGCTTCAGGCTGCAACAGCAGGTACCAACCCCCGTCCACCCAGGGAGGCACAGACCCCAAACCTCTTTCTTCCTCTCTGGTTCCTACTCGTCTTCACAGCGCTGGGAGGCCAGAGGTGTTCCTCCCAGGGCTGGGATCCCAGCTGGACTCAATCCCATCGTGGCTGTGCCACCCTGAGGTGTGGACGCGCTGGCTACTTCAAGGTGGTTCCTCACAGCATGCATGGAGCTCGGCCAGGAGCTCGGCCAGAGGTGTGCTCCTTGCCACGGCAGCTCTGCGTTCCTCAGGTTGTAGAGGTACCGCAGAGGCAAGGCCATGACCTTCTCAGGACTGGGAGCAGTGCTCCTGGGGTTTGGCTCCACCAGGAGCCGGCCTGGTGAACCCATACGCACATGGACTCCTCTAGCAGCCAACCTGCTGTGCCAGCCTCACGCCTCTCCTCTGGATGTGTTCCCAGTAGCTCCAGTCTTGAGCTTTCTGGCTTTGCTGGGAGGCAGCCACCCTGCACAGCATCCTTGGCGTTCCTCCTGCCCACCTCCCAGTCCCTCCAGTTGCCTGGAGGCCCACCAGCTGGGAGGGCCGGTTGTGGAGCGAGCAGCAGGTATGAATGTACATCAGGAACAGGGGCGATGGGCGAGACAATGAGTGCATCTTCAAAGGTCTGTCCCCACCACCTGCCTCCTGGGCCCTCCTGAGAGGGTGGTGGGACGCGGTGGCAATGGCCCACGCAGTGAATTATTCCTGGTGTGACCCCAAGAGCCGAGAATTCCTCCCCAAGCACTGGTTGGGACGCAAAAGCTCAGCACGGCAACTGGGCACCAGCAAAGTGGGTGGGTTGGGGATGTTCCTCTTGGGGCAGGACGTTCCTCTTGGGGCAGGACGTTCCTCTTGAGGCAGAATGGGAACTTGGGGTGGTAATGCCCCACAACAGGTAAATAACTGCCTGTCCCAGCTAGGTGGGGGGACGGCAGGTGTCAAGGGGACACTTAGATGCATCAGGTGAGTAAGCCCAATGTGGGGGGAGCTGGTGGTACCCCCTGGTACTGTCAGCACGGCTCAGCAAAGGCTGTTCTGCTCTCAGCCTGTTCCACCAGATGAGCATGAGGTTTTTAAAAAGGTTTTTATATAGTTTTGCATTTCTGGTATGCCTTATTCTGGTTTTGATTTCTGATATGGGGCCATACTAAATCTCTAGCTGGGTCAGTGTTTTCTGTAGCCATGGGCACCACGAATGACTCAAGACTTACTATCTTATTTGCAAGAATATCGTTTTAATGTGACAATATATGCAGAGTATTTTGTAACGTTCAATAAATCAGAGTTGGAGCTGGCATCGCGTTCTGGTCTCTCTGCTGTCTCTTGAACCTCGTCACCTCCTGGCTCCTGCAGCTCCTGCTTCGGTTGTCCCCGTGCCTCTGTGCTCTTCTCCTCCCGAGGCCACAGCCCTGCTCTCAGACTCCATGGATTTCCTAGTTTTGATAATGTTTGTGGAAAATGTGAAATTCTTTCCAAAGAGAAGCTTGCCTGCAGCCGTCATGAGGCCATGCCTCGGGGAGCAGCCAGCATGAGGCCAGCAGAGCCCTTGCTGGGAGCCCAGCTCTTCCCATGTCCACGCTTCCTCTCTCTTTGCCAAAAATATGGTTGAAATGGGTCTGTTTCAGGGTATTCCGGATCACAGGAACCTCCCTGCGTCGGTGTGTTTGCTGGCTTTGCTCTTCCCTCGATCTGCTGGCTCCACTTCTCCTAAAGGAGAGGTTTACTTGATTTGGAAGTGGATGTTTGGCGTAGACTCAGCCTGGCATCTACCGTCACCCCTAGGTCCTTTTTTGCAAGGGTCCCCATCCAGCTTCCCAGCCCCGAGAGCATTCCACTGGTCCCTCGGGAAGCTCTGGCTCTTCCTGATGTTTCCCATCTGCCTCGCATCCCACCACCCAGGGATGCTGGCCGAGCCGAGCTCCGTGTGCTGGACCTCAGCGCCAGCGTTGTCTTGCAGACACAATGGCCTTGGCAGGGCACCGAGCTGTGGGGGGCAGACTGTTCCCCTGGAAGCGGTGGGTCTGCGGCGTTCAGGTCCTCGGAGGAGGAAAAGTATACATCTCGGCTTCGCTGGGGCTGGTTGCTGCTGTCTCACAGGGTTATCTGAGCCTCGCAGCTAACGTGGGTGCAGGCTCTCTGTGCCACCAGCTTGGAGCCTCCTCTTCCCACCCTTGACCCCACGTTGTGACCAGGGATGGTGGCTCCTACTACGCCCTTCCCCGCAGGGTTTTCTTCTCGTACCCTACTTTCTGTATTTCCACTTTACAGGGAGAGACAGCAGGCAGCATCCTTCCTGCACAGGACGGCTCTCATCCTTCCAGCACAGCACAGAGCCGTCTCCTTCAGCCTAAAAATACCACAGTGCTTCAGTGGAAAAACACAAGAACTGGGCCAAACCACGAGCACATGTGCCCAAACCTCTGCTTCTCCAGCACGGAGCGAGGCACAGCCCAAGGAGCTGCCTGTCAGGCTGTAACCCAGAACGTACAACCCTCTGCCTGTTATTATAAGCAACCCCATCCTGGAGCTGCCTGACCCATCGTTTTGCACACAGGCTTCTCCTTAGAGCCTGCCGTCAGCCCCGCGCAATTTTTTCCACCGCGATTTTTGCTTTCTCCCATGCTCAGCTCCTCCGGTTTCTCCGCCGAACTCGTGAAGTCAGCAGAGGATGCAAGGCAGCTCTGGCGACAGGGGCAGCAGCTGGGTGGAAGAACCAAGCTGCGGGTGGTGGATTGGTGTCGGCCACCTCCCAAGTCACCTGAGCCGCCGTGTCGCCCAGTCGTCTCAAAATCCTCGCCGCCGCACGGCGGGCGTTGAAGCATCAGGTAAATTTGAAGCTGGAAGGGGCTCAGGGGGTCTGCGGTCCAACCCTGGGTCTGTGCAAGGCAGGTGGCAAAGCTACAGAAAGTCGCTCAGAGCCTTGTCTAGTTGGGCTTGGAAAGTTCCCCCAAGGATGGAGATGTCAACCTGTGATACAGCCACACCACGGAATGATTTTCTCCTTATGCCCAACAAGAATTTCCCCTGGTGCAGCTTGTCCCCATTGCCTCTTGTCCTTCCAAGGTGTGCCTCTGAGAAGAGGTGGGCTCTGGTTGGGCTCTGGTTTCTCTGTGCCCCCCCGTAGGTAGCTTCCCTTGCCTTCCTAAAACTGGTTCTCCCTGATATATATATATTGTTCCGGGGAGCCCCAAACTGGAACCAGTACCCAGTTGGGTCTCACAGGTACCAAGTCAAGAGGAATGCTTGAGGGACTTGGGTCTTTTTAGTCTGGAGAAGACAAGGCTGAGGGGGGATCTGATCAATGCTTATAATTACTTAAAGGGTAGGTGTCAAGAGGATGGGGCCAGTCTTTTTTCACTGGTGCTCAGGGACAGGACAAGAGGAAATGGGCACAAACTTGAATGTAAGAAGTTCTACCTAAACATGAGGAGGAACTTCTTTCCTGTGAGGGTGGCAGAGCCCTGGAAGAGGCTGCCCAGGGAGGTGGTGGAGTCTCCTTCTCTGGAGACATTCCAAACCCTGCCTGGACACGTTCCTGTGCAACCTGCTCTGGGTGGCCCTGCTTTGGCAGGGGGTTGGACTGGATGATCTCCAGAGGTCCCTTCCAACCCCGTGTGATTCTGTAATAATTAATCATTTCCTTGAGCCTGCCAGCTTCACGTTCTCCATTGCAGCAAGGGCGCTGTTGACTCATGGGTAACCTTGCGTGATTTTTCATTCTGCTCTATTCCTGGAGCACTTCTGACACCCTCATGTGATGTTTTCATGATGGCCCATAACGGGCACAAGCAGCAGGAATGGGAGCCCAGCTTCCCACCTCCCCCTTGGCCTCAGCAAGCACGAAGCGTGGCAGATGCTTTGGCCACATTTTCACGGAGAACAGCAGGAAGGCAAATGCTGGCGGAATCGAGGAATTTAGACCGATTGTGTCAGGGTACACACATTTTGGAGACACATTAGTCCATCTCTGGTCTTTCCTACTCCTGCCTCTGTGTCCAGGCATCCATCTCACCTGGACACGATCAAACTGAACACCTCTCCGGAACTTTCCTGCATTTGCCTTCCCGCTCTCCGCACATGAAGCAGCCATGCCTTCTCCCTGATTTCCCTGGATGCCTCCTCTGCCTGTTGGTGGAGGGAACGATACCTTTTCCCTCCGGCATCACCTCTGGAGGGGTGGGTGCCAGCCCTGGCCCCGCTCTGCCCCACTGGGCTGGCTGGTGCAGTCGTGCAGAAGTCACTCGGCCGACGGGACGCGAGACAGCCAGGGCCACGACGGCGAACGGCTGGTGACGGGAGCTGGGATCCGTCGGCAGCCAGGACGGATAATGAGGAACAGATTTGTGCTGGGCAGCGGTTCCCATGCTGCGTTCCAGGGCAAAGCGGCCAGGATGGGAGAGCCTTTGTGCTTTGCGCTGCGCCCCTCCGGCGCGTGTCGAGCCAGCCCCTCGGCTCGCCCGGGTCTCCTTGCTGGCTGCCGGCGCTGAGCGTCCCCGCAGAGCTGGGGACCCTTCTCCAGCGGCTGTGCCACCCGCCAGGCCACGGGGGCAGGCCAGGAGGCTTTCCCCGCACCCCAGCTGTGTAGGGGAACAAGCTGCAGCGTGGACGGGCTGAGGACAGAGGAGATCAGTGGGATCTCGAGGTCGGCAGGAGCTGGGTGGGGTGATCCACACCCCCACTTCGTGGTTCAGATTTCTCTGCTTTTGCCCGGAGGAGCAAACGTGGCTGTGGGACTCCCTGCCCTGGAGAACGGCATGGCTGGGCTCCTGCTCCAGGGGACTCTTGTGGAACAGCCAGGATGGATGCCGACATGGCGGGAGCTTTGATTTCACCAGTACCCCAGGTCCTAGAGTCGTGATCTTCCCTGCGGCCCAAGCTGTTCCTTGCAGCTGGGGGGAAAGCAAAGATCTCTGAAGAAGACACCTGGGCTCCTCTCACCTCGCCTTCTCCTGGCATCTAGCGCCGTGCAGCCAGGCCACCCCAAAGGTAAATGAAACCTCTGGCGGGTTAGTTGGAGAGGGAGGGTGCTGAGGTCTGGTCTGGTCTACATCAGACCACAGGTTGACCCGAGCCTGAGGGCAACCTGTGAAGAAGGGCTTGGAGAGGCCAGGGTGGCCCATCTCCTTGCTGGGGGATGCCAGTGGAGACTGGAGTGTGCAGACAGGTATTTGCGCTCTCCCTTTCTCTCCAGGATGGAGGGTGATCTTTGCCCGTGCAAAGCTTTGCCGCCCAGCTAATCCCACGCTTGTTGAAGTCGCAGAGCCAGGTAAAGCTTGGCTTTGGCTCCTCACTGGCTGGGGGGAGGCTGCCTTCTGGGCTGTTCGCACACCCGGAGTCTCACTGTGTGCTGGTCCCCGGTGGTTTTGGGGACTCTGAGGCTCTCACAGGCAGCTGGACGAACCCAGAGCTGCCCCAAGAGCCCTCCTGGGCTGGACCAGGGCTCGCTGGGACCACATGAGCATCACTCATGCAAGGGTCACCCCCTCCAGGTTTCTCCTGGACACTCAGGGTCCTGCCTGTGTTCTCAGGGAGCCCCATCTCCCCAAGGCCAGGAAACCCTCTTGTCGATGACACACGTGCCTGTAGATACGTGTATTTTCAGACGCTACCCCTGCCCTCTCCTATTTATGGAGAAAGCTGCGGAAAGGTACCTGAGAAAGAGGTATATTTTCACAGGCCATGGCGCGGGGCCGGCGGATGGCAGCCGGTCAGTGACGGAGCACCAGGTTGTGTTTGCCGGGATTGCCGGGCAAGCAGGTTAGCCAGGCTGGTGGCCAACAGTTAACCGGTGACTCCAGTTTCTTTGTTTTCTCCTGCTATGGGAACAGAAATGTTTGATCCACACACACCCTCCCCCTTCACCCCCCAGTGTTTGAAGCAAACAGGAAATTACTAAAGAGCGCAATAAAGAGTAAAGAAAGCCTGGCAGTTACCTCACCGCGCTTGGATTTGTCTGCAAATCCAGCTCCAGGTGGGGGTGTCACTTAACCAAAAGCAACCAAACCGTCCCAAAACTGCTAAAAACTGGGGGGAGAGGGGGGCCTGTTCCCCCCTGGGGCCTGTTGCCTCAGGAGGCGGGGGCGTGAGGAGACCACCTCCCCTCCGACAAGGATTAACGGGCAGCAGTGTCCGTGGGGGGGCTGTACCGGAGGATCCCCACCTCCTGGAGCCCGTTCCCCACCCCGGGTCTGAGGGAGCGTGGAGGGGGGGGCCGGGGAGGCCGCCGCTGCCCGGCCCGACCGGCGGGTGTCGCCCCGTCCCGTCCCGTCCCGTCCCGTCCCGCCGACAAGATGGCGGCCGCGCTCCCCACAGGGGCCTCCCGCGCCGCGCCCCGCCGGCCCAGGCCCTGCCTTGTCACGAAAGGGTAGCCTTAAGGGGGCAAAAAATAATATATATATATATTAGATAGATATGTAGAAGTTTGAGGTCGTTTTCGGTGTGGCAGAGAGCAGCCGTGCGCGGGGAGCTCCCCTGATGGTGGGTGTGATGTGGCGGCAAGGGGCTGGAAGCTGGACCCCCCCCACACACACACCCCGTGAGGTGGCCATTGCTGTGGGAGAGCATCCAGCCCATGGGCTTCCTCAAACACCTTCATCCCACCCAACGGGACACGCAGGCTGGGCCTGCCTCCTCAGGGGTAAAGTACAACCCAAAAGCAAACCTTTTTTAAAAGGGAAAAAAAAAAAAGAAGAAAAAAGCAACAGAGAACACATGCTTGGAGCACAGTAGTGGCGAGGAAGCTGTCGCCCAGACTCGAGGGTCGAGGACTAAGGGCTCCAGCTGGGCTGCTGAAGGGATTGATGGACCCGGAGAGGATGTTCTAAGGATAGTGGGAATGTCAGTCCCACAGCTCTTGACCCGCTCATCCCAGTTACTGCCGAGCTCCTCTGGAGGGACATGGCCCCAGTCTAACGATGGGGCCAGCGTGGTTCCTACGTGAATGGTAGAGGGGTGTAAGCCTCCAGGTCCCTTCCCATAGTTGCTTTATAGCTGATTTTACCCTCTGCAAGGAGGAAGAGATAGGCAGCGGTGATGGAAGACGGGCGAGCGAGAGGAAAGCGGGAGCGACCGATGGCATGAGCCCTCCACCATTGCTGGCCTGAGAGGAAGCTGCTCATCTCCTTCAGGAGACACATTGTTATTGCTGCTGATGGGATTAAATCCCACGATTTTCCAGCCCATGGAAAGGATGTGCCCACCCCAGCTGTGACCATACCCGCAGCCTGCCTGTCACATATTCGTGCCCAGCACAGGGTCCTCTCCCTCAGACCCACACTGGGAGTGAAGGGTCCCCGGTGTAGGACCCGTGGTCCCCATCATGCCACCTCCCCTGGGAACCGGCTGTGCCCCATGTCCCACCTGCTCTGCCTTCCTGCCTGGCACCTTGCTGTAGGCATTCCCTGAGGTTCACTCCTCTAATTGCCAGCTTCGGATGTCCCATGGCAGACTGCTCCTATCCCTGTCAAACCAGCCCTTCCCAGTGGCACCCGAGGAGCTTTCCCATCACCTCCTGTGCTCTGGGTCTACAGAACTGGCTCCAGACTCCCCTGTGGGGAGAAGACCCTGACCCCAAACTGCTGTTTGCCCACTGCAGAGTGACTTGAACCTCAGCCTGGAGCCTTGTGGAGCTGCTCTGTTGAGACTGTGTGATGAAGGAGCCAGATCTTTCCCCTTGGCTACTAGATGGGCAAGGCTAGAAGGGGGCAAAGCCCATGCCTGCACCAGGAGAGACCATCACTCAGCTCTGAGCGCGTTGCCATTCCCTGCTGGAAATCCCAGCAGGATTAAGAGTGCTTTGGGAAGCACCTGGAAGAGCTGCAATGGGTCTACATGAGTTCAGTGGGCAATGCAACCCAGCTGCTCCAGGCAACTTGAGAGCTGGTCCCAGGGACCGCCCATGTGGCTGTATAAAGCACTGATTTCGTGCCCACAGCTGGAGCTGCACCTCGGGGCTACTGCTCTGCCCCAGTCAGTGCTGAGCCAACCCAGCTGCTTCTCTGCCTGCCTTGATCCGGAGGAGCAAACTGCAGGCAGGTGATAGCTTTCCTTCTCTCGGGAGAGGCTCTGCCATGGGAGAATGGTTTGCAGGATCTGCTGGGATCTGCTGGGCACAGGCGCTGCAAGTGCTGGCTGTAAGTGTGGGGTTCATGAGGGGCTGGGGAATAGCAATCCTGGGGCTCACAGCCCCTGGAGCAGAGTGAAGGGGGTGCTGCTGTCCCTGGCTGTCACCCCAGGTAGGACCTGGGTGCTGGCCCTGGCTCTGTAACCTGTGGGGGATGGACTGCACCAGTGGTCAGAAGGGGGACCCTGTTTCCCTGGAATGAGGTGTTTAGAGCTCATAGAATGGTTTGGGTTGGGAGGGACCTTAAAGCCCATCCAGTGCCACCCCCTGTCCTAGGCAAGGGACACCTCCCACCACACCAGCTTGCTCCAAGCCCCCTCCAACCTGCCCTTGAACCCCTCCAGGGATAGGGCAGCCACAGCTTCTCTGGGCAACCTGGGCCAGGCTCTCACCACCCTCACACCAAACAAGTTCTTCCCCACATCTCAGCTCCATCTCCCCTCTTGCAGGGTCAAACCCTTCCCCCTCCTCCTAGGGCTCCCCTCCCTGATCCAGAGTCCCTCCCCAGCTTTCCTGGAGCCCCCCTTCTTTCGGGACTGGAAGGGGCTCCAAGGTCTCCCCGGAGCCTTCTCTTCTGCATGCTGAACCCCCTGCAACTCTCTCAGCCTGTCCTCCCAGCAGAGGGGCTCCAGCCCTCCCAGCATCTCCGTAGCCTCCTCTGGTCCTGCTCCAACAGGTCTGTGTCCTTCCTGTGCTGAGGACTCCACAGCTTGATGCAGTACTCCAGGTGGGGTCTCACCAGGAAGATGAAACTTATGCTTAAAGGTCAGAGTCCTCCATGCTAGCAGGGTATAGTTGGATTTAGGTTGCTTTCGGGAAGAGAAGGGATGGATTTCCTGCTCCAAAGTGTGTCCCAGCCCTTGCCTGATAACGGTTGATGTTTAGTATCTACTCAGGGTGTCCAGGTGAGGGCATCTACTTCTCTTGGTGTGGGTTGGGCGGGTATCTCATGGTTGCTGGTTGCTCAGGTGCGAGCTGGGCACAGAGCAGGGACACAAGAGGTGGGGGGCTGCTCCTTGTGGTGCAGAGGTATGAAGGGATGGGGTGTCTGTCTGTCCTCACAACCCTTGCTTTGTCACATGAACCTGGAAAGAAGAGCAGGCTCTCGGGGCTGCAACTGAGGATGGTGTTTGTGGTAGCTGCGAGGCTCTGAGCCCCACATCTCCTGTGTCTGTGGGAGAGGGGCTGGGGGGTGGCCGCTGGGCTGGGGCAGGAAAGGCGTAGGTCTGGCTGGGAGATGAGTGTGCTGTCTCAGAGAGTACAGTCAACGTGTGCCGTGGGGAGTAAATAGTGTGCAACGTCCCTGCTGGCAGGGAAGGTAAAGAGACGACTATCTTGTGCCATTAAATACGTGGGATGTGGAGAGAGACGGGTCAGTTTTAGGCTGTTCTTCAGAGATTGTCCATCTCTAACCAGAGGTGGTGCTGAGTTTTGAAGCAGCAGTCCTGAAACCACAGCTGGATTTCTAAGCCAAGAGCACTTTGTCCTCAGGAAAGCGAGGCAGTGCCTGAACTCCAGGGAGACAAACAAGTAGCTCCTCTGAAAGGATTTAAGCTTTCCTAACTGGGTCTGCATCCTACAGGTTTCTGTTCCAGGCTCTCGAGGGGATTGGGATCTTCTCTCCAGGGAAAGTTTAACTTTGGTTGGTGCACCAACCTAGTGCAGAGCACTGGGATGCTGAGACACAGCAACCAAACAGGGGAGTCCACCCCAGTGGGGAAATATCTCAGGGGGGTTGTGTGCTGTAAAGAAAAAGTGTCTATTGGGAAGGTGCCTGATGGGGGCAGGAGGCCAGGTTTCCATCTGAGCTTTGCTCCTTCCCTCACCAGCTGTGTTCATGACTTTCATATCAGGAGAAGTCTCTGGAGGAACCCATTGTAGAAGCATTAACCCAAGTGCAGCGTGGCCACTCCGCAAGGCCTTGGGGGGTACCTGTGTCCCCCACAAGAACAGCCTGAAGTTGCTCAGCTTGAGGCAAGTGTCTTGGGTGTACGTAGAAGCAGGACTGTCCTGTGGGCTCTGGCAGGGATCAATGCTAGCACTGGGCTGTCGGTGAGCTGAGACCCTGGGCACTGGGGGATGCCTGGAGCAGGCATTATGCTAGCAAGTGCTATGCTGGCTTGTCTGGGGAAGACACTATGTGTCATCAAGGTGTGCCTCCGTGTCTGTGCGGGGAGGCTGTAAGGCTGGCACTGCCCCGCTGGGATTCCTGTGCTGTGGGACTGCACAGTATGAGCTTGCACATGTGCTGCAGAAGGCCTGACATGGGATTTTATTTTTTTTCAATTTTCCTTTCCCTCTGCGGCACGTGTGGGTATTTGAGAGCCCTAAGTGGGACTATCCTGGTTTCTCTACCTATAAAACATGTCCTGTAAAGCCTCCTGATGGTTAACTGTGTGCCAGGCTTGCACGTGGCACTGAACAACATCTTGAAGTGGAGCTGGAGACCTAGTAATTGAGTTGCTCCTGCTCCTTCAGATGGTGAGCGTGACCAGCTGTTGTTATGTAGTCTCTCTTCCAGTCCTTCTGGGAAATCACACCACGATTATATTTCTGGCTTAAGAATTTTTTTCCCTTAATCAGACTGGGCCTCACAAAGAGGTTGCCACTTAGTGGTAATTACTCGCTTTAGAAGCTGAATGTCTCCTGAGGATTGCAAATAGGGGATTATCAAATTAATTAGTTAAACCAAGATGTGCTTTTGTGAAGCCAAGGCCCGCTTTACTTGTGATGTGAAATAAAGGTTTAAATATTATTAAACCGTGTACAGCCCCCTCTTGTCTCCCTAATGGGGACAGAACTAGTCCTTTCCTGAAAGGCTGCTGTTGGTACAAAGGGCTGCTTGCAGCTCTACTGGCTGCAGCACTTGTTGCTTTTATTTGATGAAATGTGCTTCAAGCAAACGTCTGTCACTGGACTTAAGGCAGCTGCTCGTGCTGAGCAGGGTCTAACGCTGCTTCTTGGTGGCTTCCCGTGTTTTTATAGGCTGCCAAGGGGAATGGGCTTCACAGTGGGTGGCTTGGTGGGACCGTAATGTACGTGTCTTGAACCTGTACTTTCAGAGCAGAGCTTAATCCACAGGACATCCCCGCAGCCATGTGTGTGGACACGGGAACTGGTGGAGAGCCCTGCTCTGGTGGCAACAAGGTGCCTGGAAGTAGATTCCGGGGCATCCGCTGATCAGTGGGTTAGGTCCTGGAGCCCTGCTCTGCCACAGCCTGCTCCCGGATTCTGCATTCCCTCAGAAGTCCCTATGGATATAGGAGATTCCCTCTGCTGTGCTGAGGGCTGCACCAGTGATCTTGCTCCATGGGGGTGTTTTCCTGAGAGCTGTCGGCCGCTGTCGTGCAATCGTCCAGCTCGCGTATTGCTCAACTTCCTCTAGGTCAGGAGATGTCCTTCTCTGGTATCTAAAACATCTGTCCTGAGTTTCTTCCAGAACAGCTGAGTTCTACTGGTGAAAATATTGAGCTTTCCCTGATTTGCACAACTGAAAAGCAGAACTCTGCTAGTGGTGACTCCAAGGCAGAGGTCCTCTGCCTGTGATCTTTGCCAGCTCTTACAGGGCTCTAGGTTGTGGTACTGCTTCAGCAGGCACTCTAGAAATACTGCAGCTCCAGGAACCACATCCAACAACGGGGAAAGGAGGGAAAAGCAGGGGAGGGTAAGAATGTGGGCCTGAAGTTATGACCCCTGAAGGTTTCAAAAGACTTGATGTACTGACCCCTCTCCCACTCCCTCCTCTTTCAACTCTGGGGAGGCCCCACAGCTTTCAAAGTCTGGCTCCCCATCCTTCCTGATGTCAGCATTTGCTGCCTTTTGCCATACTTTTACCTCCAGGACAGGCTGTGCTTAGCAATATTCAGCCACCGCCGAGTACCAGAGCGCTTCACGGAGGGTAATATTTGCCCTTTGGTGCACGCAAAGGAGCTGGGTCTGCCGGATGGGAAGCTGGAGCAGCCAGATCTCGGCTGGCAGAGCTGGATGGCAACAACCTTTTGCACTGAACTTCAGCAATTAAACCAACCCCGAGGAAAGCGCAGGCCTCGCGCGAGAGCGAGGAGCCGCTCCTGCGAGGAGACAGTGCGAGACTGTGTGGGGGGAACAAGGGTGGCTTTGTTGTCACCCTCCATCAAGAGGGGCTTTTTAACACCCACTGAAGTGCCGGCTACAGCTGTCTCCCGTGAGCTTGTGCGGGAAGTGGATCTACAATGCAGGAGAGGAGGGAAAGGCTGCTTTGCAATGGAAGGGGAGAAAAAAAAGAAGAAGAAGAAAAATCTCTAATAGGATCCGGCCATGAGTAAACAGCAGTGTGATGTTCCCCTTAGTGGCAGTGACAGGAAATCACGTCACTGCCTCCGTCTGGGATGGGGGGGGGAAGCAGGAGTCGGGATCTCCAGCCTGGAAGTCCTTGATGGGGGAAGGAGCTCCTGAGGTTTGAGCGCAGCGTGGAAAAGGGAGGAGGCATGAGGTTGGGCTCTCAAGCTGCCCTTGTGTTTGACAACCTGTTCCCCTTCTGTTTCTATAAGTGCCTTACCATTGACTTCCCTGTGGTGTTGTCCTGTATGGTGTTGGCTTGGGAACTTGTGGAGAGCTTTCAGTTGTCGTGTCCGCAACCAAGCTGGACGCTGCAATGCAAAAAGCATGTGGTGATGGTTATATAGTTTGAGTAGGACCTGGATAGAGAGTGTTGGCTGTATGGTCTGGGGAACACCTGGCTCCGTCCCTGGTCACAGAGGTGGAAAATGGGATAGGAACCAGATATGGGCTCTGTGGCCTTACGTGGTGCCCTCCCCATCTGTTTATGGGGTTCTGCATACCCTTACAGCAGTCTCTAAAAATGCTGCTTTTCTGGCCCTCAAAGAGCTTGGAATTAGGTGGTTGGCAGTGTCTCACCTGCTGATTCAGAGAAGAAGGCAACCTTTTGCTTCAGGCCTGTGTGAGCCACCTGAAGGGATGAGGAAAGCCGAAAGCTGTTCTCATCCTGGAGCTGCTGCTGGAGGTCTGGGTGCAGAAGACCTGACTGGTTCAGTGACAGCATGGCAGCAGGTTCTCAGCTCCATCCCCTTTATCTCCATGAGCTCTTGGGTTGCCCCACCTGGGCCTGCATTGCCTTTTTGCCTGGGGAGAACACGTTTCCGTTTCAAAAAGGGATGTAGCTCCTGGCTTGTGCAGGAGCCTGTGGGACTCCTTCCAGCCCCACAGCAGGCTTTCAAACGGGATGTATGCAACTGGTCAGGGCTTTGGTCCGTTGCTGGAGGAGCCCTGGAGAGCCCAGTCTTGGTACCCAGGCTGCTTGGAGGCTTCACGTCCCTAGTCAGAGGCTGGTCCCTTGCAGAGACCTGTTTGCTGGATAAAAATAGTTGTGTGTGAGGAGTTGGGTTAGCCCTGGGCAGCCGTGGCCTCCTGAAAGGAAACCAGCATATATTGCTGGGGTTGAAGAAACGGCAAGGAGACTTCCATAAAACCATGTGGGCACGAGAGGCACGGTGGATCTCTTCTAACTCCTTTTCCTCTGCAGCAGGGGCCGTGCCTCCAACAGAAATAGCTCAGCACCTCTGATAGCAGGAGGCTGGTTGCAGCCAGCTGCGTGCCATCGTGCCCTAGAGGGATGTTGCTCTCTCTGCTCCCTTTCTTGGAGGGGGGTCAGTCCATAGGGAGATTCCCAGCACCCACGGGAGGATGTTGTGAAGGTTTGTGGGCTGGGAGGTGCCTTTGGGGAATAGATGAAGGGCATAGCTACTCTGCAAACGTAGCCTTGTGCAGACTGTGAAATGTGTGGTCGGAGGCTCTGCTGGGGAAGTATGCCAGGTTCCTCATCCTCCTGCTGTGACTATAAGGGGGAAGGAAAGGCTCTCCTGCATCCACACACAAGATCACAAATTCCTTCAGTTGCTGCGGATGACGACAACTAGGTAGTGCCTGTGCTGGGTATTGGCAGGGATGCTCTCCTTCACCTGTTTGGGGATTATCAACTGATCTCACCTGACCAGGGCTGGAGGTTCTCACTGTTCTGGTGTACAGTGGGCAGCTGGTGTACTGAATGGTTGGCTTTGGGACTGCTTAAACCCTTGTCTGCTGGTTATGTCTGAAAACATGCCGTAAGGCCATCCGGTGCGACGGGTTTTAGGGCCAACTCCCTGGGAGAGGAGTATCTGAAGGTGTTCTTGAGCTGGACCAGCCGTGTGGGCTCTGCTGTTGTCCCCATGGAGCAGGGCTTGGGAAGGCCAAGTCACTCTTCCTCTTGAGGTGGCTTGGTTTGTGTGACCTCTCCCAGAAGGGAAGAACAGCAGCCAGGTACCAGCACCATGGCCTCCTTGATGGAGTGTCAGTCCCCAACCGAGACTGCTGAGACCTGCTTGGCCAAGGCTGGAGAGGCAGTTCCCAGTCCCAATCCCTGCTGCCAGGCCCTGCACCTCGTGTCCAGGGCTCCAGGGCTTTGCCTGTGTCACTTCCCGCCCCGCTTCCCGTTAGACAAAGCCTTTGTGTGTCAGCAGATCCTGGGATGCCCCGCGGCACCTGCCTCTCCCCTCCCTCTCTGCCTCTTGTGGCTCTGCCCTTTCCCGTTGTCACTTCTGTAGGCTGTTCCCTGCCTGTTTGGTGACCTTCCCCGCCGCTCGGGCAGTATTTTGGCCCCTGGCCATTTTAAACAATTAATGGAGGGGTGGAGAAACTCGCCATGTTAAATTACTTCCTCCTTTGGGAGGGGGTGAGGTCTCCACATCTCTTGCCTGATACCAATGCAGTTTGTCGCTGTTGCCTGAAGCGGTCACTGCCTCTCTGTTTTCCTCCTAGAAGTTAGAAAAACAATATTTCAGAGCAGTCTTTTTAGGTTTGTTTTTTTTTTATATATATTTTTATTTCTCGGCGTTTTGCTTGACCTGGCAGCGCTGCCTCGGGATCTCGCGGGGCAGAGGGACTTCTTCGGACTTGGAGAAAAGCAAGCGGAGGGGAGGATTTTACTGGAAACCTCTTTGGGAAGCTGGAGACTTTTTTCGGGATGCCTGCCCTGGGCTCCTTCTCCTCTAGCAGCTATTCCCATCTTCCCGGGCGAAGGCAGCTCCCTGCCACGGAGCATCCGCATTAAGCGGCTCCGAGGGACGCGGGTAGGAGCCATGCCCTAAGGAGCTGGTGCTGGCTCTGCCCGCAGCCCCGAGGTCCCCCCGCAGGGCTGGGGGACGCGGCACCCTGCGCTCGCGATGCCCCACCGCCCTCTGAGCGCTGGAGTTGGCTGTCAGAGAAACCTTGGAGGTCCCCCCCTGCTCAGCCCCGGTAGTGTCATGAGTTAGATTAGTTGGAGCTGTGCTGGGGGGCGGTGAGGGCTTGGATTACAGTCCAGAACTCAAAGTGCTTTCGGTGGTTCACGTCGTCGTCGGAGGGGAGAGGAGACGCCCCGTGGCACACATGGAGGAAAAAGAGAAAAAAAGCTGCCTTTGGAAGTGAGGGGGAATAAAGGAGGCCGGGAACATGGTAAGGAAACCTCTGCGAAGGGCTCCTGCCCTGGGCACGAGCGGAGCTGTGCGGGATGGAGCTGCTATCGGGGCAGCCTGCCTGGAGCCAGCGCACGGCGCTCGTGCCGGGAGTGGGAAACGGCTCTTCTGGGCACTTCCCATTACTGGGATGGCACACCGTACCCTGGGGTGCCAGCCCCGGATGGTAGCTGCAGGGACACGGGGCTCTTGGTGGCACTGGTCCCCCGTGGGGTGCCCATTGGGGTACAGCCCCGGAGCGAGGGGCTGGGAGGGGGCAGGTCAGGCAGGGCCCTGTGTTTTTCGGGCTGCCTGGATTCTGGGCTCCCCTCCTGCCCTCCCTCTTTGCCCGTCCAGCTCCGGGGCTGTGGGCACTGCCTCCTTGCAGTGGGGTCACTTCCCCCCTCTCCAGGGAAAGGGAGAGGGTCTGCTTCATTCCTCCTGCCCGAGGTGGGCAGCCAGGCGTTCAGAGGAACCCCCAGAGCTAGGGAGGGATCCCCTCTTTTCAGTGCCAAGTTCTGCACGTGGGGATCCGTGTTTTGGGAGGGCAGAGACTGGCGAGCCCAGCTGGGCAGCAGAGCACCCCGTCTCCCTGGGAGTGGCTGCAGGACAGTCCCCTGCCCAGCCATGCTGGCGCTGCCCTGTGAACAGAGGTGCCCAGAGTATTCACTGGGGCAGTGTTCACAGTGGCAGAGGCTGGAGTAGTCACTAGCCCCGTGGCAAGATCCTGCTGAGCACCAGTCTGGCTTCTCATGGTTTGTTTATGGGCTCAGGAAAGGGCTCTGGGTGCCCAGCAGCCCTAAATCTCCTGGATGTGTCCTGCCGTGCTGGGAATAAATCACGGGCTGCTTCTTCAGAGCAGAGGGGACAAAGTCCCTGAGGGGGACAAGCAGCTTGCATTGATGCTGTGCCTGGCAGTGACTTGCTTTTTCTTAAAAGTTCAACTTCTGGGCTTGGAGAAACTCGGCTTTTGTTGAAGGAAGAGTTGCCCGAATTCTGGCTTCTGCAACCTGAGCTAAGCTTATGGACCCCTGTCCTTCCCTTTGCCACCTTCCAGCTCCTCTGCCAAGAACCTTGTGGCTCTCTGTGCCCATGTCAGAGCCATGATGGCCTCTCCTCTCCTGCTGTGCACTTCCACTTCTCCACTCCAGTCAGGAGACTTCTTTCCCTTACCTCATGCCTAGTGTGTTCTGGGCAATTTTTGGTCTCTGCTGGTGATTGTATGAAGTTGAAATCGAAGCAGAGCAGCATTTGGGGCAGTGCAGGGTGGGTGCTGTCCCTCGTGGTCCCACGGGCTGTGTTTTGCCATGGGAGCTGGAGCAGGGCTCACGAAGCTCTGCTCTGGGAGGCCTAAGGCTGCTGCTGCTCTGCTCCTGCAAACTGGAGGTGACTTTCTGATTCCCAAGTGCTACATCCCCACTTCAGGCCCTTCACCTTGTTCTAGTGTGTGACGCCAAAGCTGTCTGAAGCTGGGGCCTTGTGCAGAGCAGTGCCATGGCCAGCCCAGGTGCCACGGTGGGTTGTGGGCATGCAGGGACCATGAGGAGGGATCGTCTGCCTCTTGGGTGCTGGGTTCAGGCTTGGCAGCTGTAAGGAGCAGGAACCAGAGGCCAAGATGCCACCTAGCAGTGGGTGCTGGCCACACCGTGGTCACCTGTGCTCTGTGGCAGGTATCCATTCTCAATGCCGTGGTAGACCAGTCTGCAGTTGGGGAGGTGTGATCTGTGAGTGGCTGAGTTGTGAGCCTAGCTCCAAGCTGTTCAAACAATTGAGTGTTTGGTGTCCTTGTGAATCAACCAAACCCTGCAGGTAAAAGATTTGTATCTTAAGTGAACGTGGGGCAGTCTGTTGGCCTGCATGAGGCTTCCCCGTGGCCGCTGGCAAGTCTGCAGGACTCTCAGAGGCTTGGCTCCCAATGGGAGTCTGATGCGGTGCGACTGCTGGCTGCCCTCTTCTGTGTGATTCCTTTTCACGGGGTGTTTGTGCTTTAGTGTGAGGGATGCTGTGGTACATATGGGTACCTAGGGTGGTTGCAGCTGGAAGATGCCTAAAGCACCATATGTGTAAGATACCTTAGGCCAAAGTAGCCCACTTCCACTAGAACTGACTTGTGCAGGTGTGGAAACCCCATGGAACGAGGAAGGCAGGAGCCTGGCTGGGCTCTCTCGACTCTGCTCCTCCCATTGTGGCTTTCGTGGCTGGGGATCTGCCCTTCTTCCCCAGTAGGGATCTCTCCTCCACGGGAGGCTTCCCCTTGCCTGGTGCCTGTTGCTGGATGGGGCACAGGAGATGGTCAGGGTGTATGGCCAGACCAGAGGCGCGCCACTTGAGGAACAGTTTTCACCCAAGCAGGTTCAAAACCCTGTGCTCTTGGGAGGGTTGGCTTGGGTGGACCCAGCACATGAGTTCAGTGAGGCTCCCCCAGCTGTGTGCCTTGGGCTACCCTTCTCACATGGTGGCACGCTCCCAGTCTCCAGCCATCGCACCCACATGTAGAGCAGGGCCTGTGTGTATCACAAGATGTGCAAATGCTCGTGTCTTCCTGCAGAGAAGTTCAGGTGGCACCTCTGTGCTGGCAGGAGAGAGGATGGGTTTCAGCAGAAAATATAGTCTTTCTTTTGTCCTCTGGTTATGTCTTCTCCTGGGGTGGGAAGGAAATTAGTCTGGGAATCACAAAGAGCTTTAACCATTGGGGATCTTCTTTCTTTATTTCTGTGCCAAAGCCATGAGCAACACGTTGGAACACAGACAAAGCCCAGAGACATAATCCTGAGCACATGGAAGTGGTTTGAAAGCATCTTCTTTGGGGTAACAAGATGACAATTTGGGCTTAATGCCCTGTTTCTTTCCAGGAATGTTGGGCAGGTGGACCTGCTGCTCATTGTAGCAATGATAACAATGGCTAAATGCAGGTGACAAGCCAGCTGTGTCCACTTGTCTCTGCCCAGCAGTCACCGAATGCGTTCGGTTCCCAGATGGGAATGCAGGACCACGAGTGTTTATGGTGAGATGTGGCAAGTGTCCAAGGAGGAGCGTGCACTGAGTGTCTGTGCTTGTTTTCTGAAAATCATTGTCCTGCAGCGTAACCACCTCTGGCCATTGCACCTTGCTCAGTGCACCCTGCTCCTCGGTGGGAAGCTGGCAGAAGAAGACATTGCGACGTGAGAGCCTTGTGAGACTCTTGCTGCTGGCCACTTCGGAGAAGGTGGCCAGCCAGCTTGGCTGCTCCTAAATATTAGAGCACAGTCACGGCCTCTTGGCTTCCAGAGCCTCATTTTCCAGCTTCATCTCAAACATAATCATGTCTGTGACTGAGCCGTGGAAAACTGAACTGTCCTACACCCTGTGGTCACAGCCTAAACCTGAGCATCGGCGCTGAGCGAGGGTGGAAGTTGCAGGCACAGGGGCTACAGTCTCCTTTAGTAACAAAGACCTGAAAAATCTCTATTAAAGCAGTCAAGGTGTCTTCTACAGAAGCTATAGACTCAACCCACCCGTGGGCACTTAATATATCAGAGCACCTTTTTCTTCCCTGTTCCTGGTTCTACCCATGAAGGAACCCCCAGTTCTTGTCCTGCAGAGCTCAGTGTAGCCAAGGTCTGGAAAAGGAAGCAGTAGCACCAGGATGAGATGTGTTGCTGGCTGTAGAACAATAAAAAGCAAGGATAGCCTGGTAGGGTATGCTCCCCACTTCTTGGTGGTGGGATGCTCTGTGCTGTGCTTTCTACTCCACTCTTGATACCAGGCTTGAAGCTCGGAGAAGTGAATGGACGTGCCCTTGTTGACTCTGAAGGTCTGACCACGCTAATATCTCTCTGCGACATGGAGTGCCTCATCTCTGTTGGCCGGCCTAGTCTTTCACTAAAAAATGAACAACAACAAAAAAAGGGCCCTTTCTTGTGGTAAGTGCTCCTGGCTGGTTTCATATGTATCCCATTTTTTGCATCACTGGATACCAAGCTGAAACTTACAAGACCAAAACAGCACAGAATGAATGTGAAAGTCTTTGGTTTTGCTCAAATTTACCATCCTGCCATCAGCCTGGGCTGCCCAGGATGACCCCTGTCTCCAGCTGGTGCAACCAGCCATTGATTTGACTGGTATCAAATAGCTTGGCTGAAGAACAATGGGCACCAGATGAAGACTTGCATGAAGACTCCTGCCCATTGTGGAGGTAGAGGAGCCTTATGGTCAGCCCCGTGGGCACCTTAAGGTCCATGGGGCTGTATGGTCACCCCCAACGGGATGCAATGCTGTGGCTGGATGGTGGTGCAGGGAAGAAAAGGTGTAGGAGTTCTGGTGATCTGAGCTAGGTGTCCACCTTGAGCTTTGCAGCCTGCCTTAGGTGTGGCAGCATTTGCAGGAGATGGAGGTTTGAGGCTTCCTGAGCAGGTTCCATCAGGAGCTACCTGCCCTGGGGCTGCCTGTCAAATCTCAGTGCCTCCCAACAAAAAACCCAGGGCTGCTGAGCCTCCAACATGGTTAAAGGATGTGGATTATTTGCTGTCTGTTGTCATCTTTCTGAATACATTTACCTTTTGAACAAGGTCCTTCTCATACGCTCGGGAGGCTGGTATGTAGACCCGTTAATGGATCAAGGGGAAAAATGCCTGTGGATGTATTCCCCTTTGTGTTTGGGCTTATAACCACCCACGTTTTGGCATACATCCCTTCTGTGCACAAAGATGTCTTTTAGAAATCGCTAGTTAAATCTCCACCCTCCTTTGATATGTATGGAAATAATGGGACACGTGAGACTGTTTGCTGGTTGGGGGGGGGGGGGGGGAAGCTATAAAGGGAGTAGCTTTAAAAGCCTGTTTAGTCCTTTTTAACTCAGGAGTTTAGTAAAAGTAATGCCCTGAATTTATGGCTGATTTACTTAGCTTTCGGGGAGGCGCGCATTTAGTGCAGTATCTGAATATAGGAGAAATGTTTGCATCTGACTGTAGGTCTCAGGACTGGCTGCTCAGGGGCAGGAGAGCTTGAGCACGTGTGTGTTCCCCAGTGAGCTCGGAGCATCTTGGAGCAAACCTGGGTCCCTCTCACCAGGAGCACTTCTCCCAGCTGGGCACAGGCCGATGCTTCTCGTGGTTGCCCAGGACTGAGCTGGCGTAGCCATGGACATCCCTGGGCTGCCTGCTCTGTCCTTCCTGGTGATTCTTCCTCAGAGGTGGTGTCTGATGGCTGCTGCCAGCTCCTTTCTCATATCAAAGGGATGTGCTCCTTCAAGGAAGGGTCCTTGCGCGCTTACTGTTTTCTCATGTGGTGGACCAGCCCCTCCTGGATCTCCTACACAACTTCAGAGCATTTTCTGTTCCCTCTTGATGTGGCAGGACTTGTATTTCATGAGCACGTGGTAATATGGAGTGTTTAAGGCTAGAAGGAACTATGGCTCATTTGTTGTAGGGCACTGGGACCAGAAAGTGTTAGCTGGCTCCCACATTGAGTCTGAGAGCTCTTTTTTTTAACTAAACCATGCTATTTTCTTAGCGGCATCCACCTTCAATTATGGAGGCTGCAAGAGGTAACAAACCCACCGGTCCTCTCGAGAGTCTGTCCAGCAGCTTGTACACCTTACAGAGGACAGGGTGGCACCTGAATGGGACCCAGCCACAGCCTCCAGCTCAGAATGCATGCAAAGCTGGCCCAGAAGTAATAATCTAAATGCTGACCCTGCGAAGATGGTTTCTGGCACTCGTCAGCTGTCCTGCTGAAGGATTATCATTTTCTCTCTGAGCACAGGAGGCTGCCCATCTGTTGTAAGATGCCCCCAGATGGGTGTCTGAACGCAAGGTGTTGGCTGTGGCCTCGTGCCTCAGACTAAAAGGTGTTAAAATAAGCTGACCTGCTTGGCGAAGGACTTACCCAGGGTATTTTATAGCTGGCTGGTGGAAACAAATCTCTCCTCTGCCTACAGTGCCCTATTATTTGGTAGGTGTTGGGCACAAACGGCAAGGGGTGCACCATGCTGCTGCTCGGGTTGGTTTGCCAGAGGGATGCCTGAAGTTGAGACTGGAGTAAATAATCTAATGAGATGAATGAGCTCAAGCAATTCTCTTGGGTAGCAAAGAGAAAGACAGATTTATTTATTTTTTTTAGTGCATTTCCTAGAAGAGCCCTGTAAAGAAAGGGAGTCTGCTGTAATATCCCAGAACTTGTCTCATGTGGAAGTGGCCTGGGAAGCTCTTGGCTCTCTCTGTGACATCTGATGGGCTCTAGCAAGCCTTGTCCAAGCCTGTTGCAGGAAAAGGACACTTCAAATGTGGAGATCCCTGGCTGGCCCATGGCAGATGGTGCCATGAGCAAACTGTTGGTGCACTAGCCAGGGCAGCCCATGGGATCTGGTGGTGGGAGAGGGCACAGCTCTGCCCTGGGGGGGATCTTGAGGAGCTGGGGAGGAGCATGTGGCTAACGCTGGGCAAGGAAACCACAGCCACCCCGTGCTCGCGCTCTTCCAGCATGAGTGTTCCTGCAAAGGGTGTTTTTAAAGGTACCCAAAGCTTTGCATCACACCAAGTACAGCTTTGTTAATTACTTGCATGGTTAGATCTATGCCAGTGATGTTTTTTTAAAAAAAATCTGTGCATAGACAGTTATTTCAGATTAAGGACTTAATCCCTTGATTGAACTAAACCAAAATAAGCTGGTCTGCAGCTGTAGGATGGTGTTTTATACACAGCTCTTCTTATCTGCTTGTAGGCCCTTGCTTCAGCTGGAAGATGTCTGTTCAAGGACAGGGCTTTGGTTTATTCTCTCACATGCCCTTTAAACACCTCCATCGTCTCCCTGATCTATTGCTAATAGAAAGTAGCAGGCCTTTGGCAGCAGGGCTCGTTCCTCGCTCTGGATGAGGCTTACCTTCTGCTCAGTTCATAGAGAGCTTGGTCACGAGCAGGACACAGCCCTGTGAGGAAAGGCTTATCTCCATTCCCCTGAGCTCTATATTCACGTTGCCCCTCTCTACCCTTTCCTTTAGGTTTTCCAGCTGCAGGTTCTCTGGAGCAGGGCCTGTGGCTTTCTGCTTTGCCCGTGCAACAGCCAGCACGTTAGAAATGCCACTGGCAACCTTTCAAGAGGCCAAACTGGGGCTGAAACACTGACCCACATATGGATGTGATGCCATTTCCTTCGGGGAGCAGTGTTTGGTCAGGTGATGGTTGAACAGCAGAGACTTTGCTGTGCAAGATGCTGGCTTCCCTTGGGGACATGTGTAAGTGGAGGGCTAGTGACAGCTCTTCTTCTCTGGGTGCACGGGCTTTCTTCCCCAAAGGACTGTGCCAGGATATCATAGAATCACAGAATGGTTTGGGTTGGAAGGGACCTTAAAGAGTGTCCAGTTCCAACCCCCTGCCCTGGGTAGGATCACCTCCCGCCAGACCAGCTTGCTCCAAGCCCCCTCCAACCTGGCCTTGAACCCCTCCAGGGATGGGGCAGCCACAATTTGCCCTTGGCAAGGATGAATATTGGGGTTTGGGTACATTAAGAGCAGATTTGCTTCTTGTGTCGCTGTATCAGACCCACATAAACATCCCGCTGTGCTGCAGGGCTTTCCAACAGGGGAGCTCAGATGACTCTTGCCGGTCGTGTTGCCGTATGCTAGTGTTTGGCCACCTGAAGCGTGGCGCAGAGCCAGGGATGGACCTGTACCAGGTTGCCTCTGCTCTCTGCTAATCCCTACCTTTCTCTCCAACACCGGTAGAGCTGTGCACTAGCTCCAAAGCTCGAGCCTTGCAGGAGGTCGTGCTGTGCTCTCAAAGCAATCTAGGATGTCCCCCTTGAGCGAAAACAAACCAGCCCTGGGCTGGTGGGGTGACGGCCCAACTTTGGGCTTGCCTTTCCCAGGCTGAGCATGCTCAGACCTACGGCATGCGCAGAAGCGGGCCCTCTTAGAGCTGAAAAGCAAATACATCATTTTTCCCTTTGTTTAATTAAATGAGAGATCATGAGTTAATCGCTTCCAAGCGCTTGTTTTCCTGCGGTGCCTGGAATGATAATCCTGCGCGCTGCCCAGTAGGAGCTGCTTTGGCTGCCGCAGCCGCGTCAACCCGGAGAAGGGCCTGGGGAACAGAGGGAGGCATCTGGAAATGATTCTCCAAGCTCTCCTCTGCGGAGCACCACTCCCTGCGAGGCTGTAGGAGCTGGTTTATCCACAGGTTGGGGAGCCATCCCACCTGCCCCGGCGGAATGGGAGCTGAGCTGGGCTACGCCGTGCCCTGCGCAAGGGATGCTGTGGTGGCAGCTTGCTTTTGGAGGTACAGCCCGTGGGCGAAGCTGGCCTGGGTGAAACTTTTTCCATTCCCTCCAAATGGAAGTGGGTGCTGTGCTTTTCTCCCTGGAAAGCTTAAAACAATAGCCCAAAGAGCAGGTAGAGCCCTTCTGGTTATCTCACAGGAAGGTGGGGTAATTACAGCAGCATGAATGCTCTACCTCTCTAGCTGCACCATTTAATAGCACGTTATTTTAGCGCAAACAGCCAGAGGCAGGCAGGGTGCCGAAGGCAGGCGCCCTCCTCCCAGCCTCCCTCGGAGGGAGCAGCAGAGGGGGGAGCTGGCACTTGCTCTGGGAAGATTTTTCTCCCTTGAACTCATTGCCGCTGTGATTAGAGCGGCTCAGGAAACGGGGCTGGGAGGGTTCCTCCTCCCTGCAGAAACGGAGTGGGAAATCTCCAATTTTGTCAGAAAAACAAGCCGTGTTTTTAGCCAAAGACCTTTTTTTTTT
>JAHREE010150168.1:26038-80963 GCA_033628505.1 Tringa tobata | reverse complement strand
CCCCGAGGCGGGAGAGGTGAGGGTGGGGAGCCCCAAGGGGCCCTGGGGCAGGAGAGGTGGGAGGGTGGTGGATCGGGGGGGTTGCTGTGGCAAGAGATGTGTGAGGGCAGCAGGCCCTGAGGCGGAAGAGGGGAGGGTGGTGGGCTCTTGGGGTCTCTGGAGTGGGAGAGATGAGGATGGGCCCTGGAGGGGCTCAGGGTGCTGGCAGCCCCCCAGGCCGGCCTGGAGCATGGGGCCAGGTGACGTGGAGGCAAGGGGCCTGGTGGTGGTACGACTGGAGGGGGAGGCCGGTATGGTGAGGCTGTCCTACACTTGCAGCACTGTTTGGGGAGGTGCAGGGGTGCTTGGAGCTACCCTCATGTCGCAGGCCTAAGAATGGGGGAGGGTTTGGGGGCCTGCTTGGCACTCCCTGGCCTGCCCAGGGATCACAAGGTGTGGGGTTGATGGGGGCCATGGGGAAGCCACCTCTGGTGAGGGCTGCCCAGGGCTCAGCACTAGGAATGTGGGGGCTTTTGCTGAGGTGTGACGTGTCTGGGAGAGTGGGCAGCAAGAGGCAGAGTGCAGGCAGAAGCCTCTCAAAGAGCACAACTGGATGCCTTGAGCCTTTTCTCCTTGCTTATGACCCCTTGATGATTTTGTGCTTTCAGAGTGGCAATACAGAGAGATCAAGGGACGCTCTAGGTACTCTCTTCAAAGGTGGGCCTAGGCTATTCCGTATTTCATTTAGGAGTCTGCTTGTTTGAATTTTTATTGCTGAAAGTTATTTCTTCTGTTTATT
This sequence comes from Tringa tobata, assembly GCA_033628505.1. Classification (NCBI taxonomy): domain Eukaryota; kingdom Metazoa; phylum Chordata; class Aves; order Charadriiformes; family Scolopacidae; genus Tringa; species Tringa tobata. The sequence goes on along the minus strand of JAHREE010150168.1, from coordinate 80,185 downwards.
GTGGATGCCTCCTTTTCCCTGAACCTGTACTGTGTGCCCCTTCTTTTGTCTTCACTGTCTGAAATCACAGGACCTGTTTCTTGTTACTTGTTCTTTAAAAGATTTGTCTGCTTTTTAGAGAGTCTAAACAAAAGCAATGTTTCCTCTCTAGTTTGCAGTTCAGCTGGTCCATGTGAGCTTTTCCTAAGGGTGGGGGGGCAGTAACTCCTGTCTGAATGGCTACTGTAGGAAATCTTGAGAGCGTTAAATCTTTTTCTCAGTCTCTTCAGTGACAAAAGTGTAAGTGGCTTCATGAAGTATTAGACAAGGTCGTAGGCTTCAGCTTGGTGTATATAGCCTGTGTGTGATCCCCAGGGACTGAAGAGGGCTGTTCCAAGGGATCTGTCAGCTCAGCACAGAGTAAGAAACCAGATTTTGTCCCTGGCCTTCAGATGACATCCTCAGCAAAATGATCTGTTCCAGCCCAGCCATCCCCATGGCTCTAGGAGCTGCTGTTTTTGTCATTGGTGACCAGCTGTTTCTTCAGAGGCAGCTTCATTCCTGGCTGCAACCAGGCTGGGTGTTGAGTCTGTTCCTGGCACCCTTCTGATGAGCCTGGTTTGGCTCAGTAGTGATTAGACATGAGAAGAGCAAAGAGCCTTTCACTTTGAGCCTCAAAAGGAAACGTTAAAATAACAATGAAATAAGCCTCTTCATGTAGTCTTCCCTTTGAAGGTGCTTTTTGGAGCAGGAGCAGCATGAGGGTGTTCTACTTCTAAAGTTCTAAAACTCTGAAATGTTGAGGTTACTGAAGGACTTGCATTCCTGCTTGGACATTCCTCTAGCTCTCGCTGCAGTTCAGACTGGGGCTTTGTAGGGTTTTTCAGGAATTTCAATGCGTTCTGCATTTTGATATTGGTGATTTTTATTGCTGAGTTTTCTTCCACTAGCCAGTCAGTAGGCGGACAGGTCATCTTAGCGGTGAGGCTGGATTTTTGGATTTCTTAATGTCATGGTTACTCTGCATCCAGGTTTTAACGGAAACTCTATGTCAGGTGCAGATGGAAATCAGCTGTGTTTATGCTACTGCTAATGGCATCTCTCTCACTTTTTAGCCATATAAACTATTTTTGGTGGTTTGAGAACTGATCTTTTTGTGTGGCTGCCTGTTTGTCCCCCCAGAGACCCTGGGTCCAGATGGCCTTAATGTACCTACTAGGAAATACTTTCATGGGAGCAGAAGGGTTGATGTGGTCTGGTGTAGGGTGCAATTGTATAGTCTTATCTGGAAAATAGCACATGGTTTTTGTTTAAAACCTCGTTTACAGAATATTTGGCTTGAGCACATCTGTAAGAGATGTAAGCTGTTTTGACCAAGGTGCTTGCTGAAGCCAGTAGCAACTTCTGCAAACTGTGTGCTCTTAGAGGAGGTCTTGGTTTGCAAGAAGTGAACTCAGGCATGCTGTGCAAGAACAGGAGCAGTTGGTGTAGAAGCTTCTGTGTCTTAGAGGTCAGAAAGCATGAGAAGGTAAGACTGCAAAGCTCAGCTCCCCGTGCCTTTGAGGGAAGTACAGGAAACCCTGTGTTAGATTTTTAGACCTTTTTAATTCTAAATTATTAAAGAAAGAGAGGGAGTGGGCAGTTGTTCTGCATTCAAGGTTAAAATATAAAGGTAATGTTAATATCATCCTTCGAACAAAAGACAATTAAAGTTAGTAGCAATACAGCATGTAGATACAACAGGAAGGCAGTTGCACTTAGTGAACAGAAGTAAAAGTGCTGTGACTGAAATGGATATGGAATTGACTACGTTAAAGAAAAGGGACTGGCTGATCTCAGTCCTGGAATATGGAAGAAGGTACCAGGTAATGATCAATGTCTGATAACAGAGATTTTTATTGAATCTGTTAAGTCAGAGCCGGGAACAAAATACAGAGAACAAGCTGAGTGTACAACGGCACACACTGAGCAAAGACTGAAATAAGTGACCCATTAACAACTGGATAATGTTTTTTCATGGGTTCTGCTCCATGGCAGGTAGTGTAAGACTAGCCTTTTACATAAACCAGCTCTCTCTAGAGAGAAAAGTTTTGTTGTCTAATCTCTTCCGTAAAGGATTTATTATGGAGTCATATGGAAAATTAATTACTGTGTCAAAGGGATGGAGAGTTATGCAAGTACTGCAGGATGGGTAACAGACTGGTGAAAGGGAGGGTGTTTGTGCTGTAGTGAAAACTGAGTTGGAGACAAGAGTCAAGAGGCACACGTTACTCCTCATGCGTGACCTTGGCATCAAAAGTAAGAGTATGCGGATGACAGATACTTGTGATGAAACCAGTCTGGGAGAGATGAGCAATAACCCAAAGGAGGAAGAGGAAGGTGATAAATGTATTACACAAGATGAGCTCTAAAAGTTTGTAATTACGATTTTATAACAGTGGATTCAGAGGGCAAGCGTGTGCCTCGACAAAGTAATAGGCAGTGTTTGTTTTGTGAACTGGAGTTCATCAGTTTGGAAAGAAAAACCAGCAGATGACTGGGTTACTGTGGGGAGTGACTGGAAGACAAGTGTGATCTTCTCTTTAAGAGGTGCTTCTAGCACAGTTGGGGAGTGTTGGTGCCATTATGTGCAGTGTTTTGCAGTGCTTTGCACAATGAAAAAGTGGAACAAAGAAAGGTATTTAGAAAGAAAAAAGGAAAAGGCCTCACCAAGGAAGTGCTTCAGGCAGGCCTAAGAGGTGCTCAAGGGAGGTGTGTTAAGGTGATGTGACTTGGCTTAATAATTTTAAGCAATGGGAACGCATCCAGAGCATAAGCTCCAGGGTTGAGGAGGAGGAATTGTTGAATCTGAAAGGTGATTTTGGCTTTCAAGCCTCTGAGCAGCTTTGCATCAGGTGCAGTAAGGATAAGGAACCTGGCTGGGCTGAAGGTAAATCTTGATGAACGTAGGAAAGAAATTACTTAATATCATTACCTGTTGTTTCAAGGTGTATGAGATTCCTTCCAGTTTGGTGGTTTCTCCACTATGTGGCAAAACATTTGAATTAAAGTATTTTTTTTCTTTCATCTGTTTAGCCTGCAGAACACAGAATTCTTATAAATCGCTTTCTCTGTCAAGATTCCCATGTGACCACGTAAGAGAAACACGATAAAATGTCTGAAGCCTAATGCTGCCAATACTGAAGTCTTTGGGCTTCCAGGTGACAGCTTTCTAATTTAAACATTGCATCTGGTACAGGTGAATCCTGTCTAAACCCTTGTTGTGACAGAAAGATGAAATTAATCATGAAACTGATGGCGTATGTCATGGCTCTGTTTAAATCTTACTTTACCTGTCTTGCATAGGCTCCCGATAGCACCAGATGAGGGATGCTTTTTACCTGCCTCAGAATCACAGAATGCTATGGGGTTGGAAGGGACCTCTGGAGATCATCTAGTCCAACCCCCTGCCAGAGCAGGTCCACCCAGAGCAGGTTGCACAGGAACTTATACCGGCAGGTTTGGAATGTCTCCAGAGAAGGAGACTCCACCACCTCCCTGGGCAGCCTCTTCCAGGGCTCTGCCACCCTCACAGGAAAGAAGTTCCTCCTCAGGTTTAGGTGGAACTTCTTATATTCAAGTTTGTGCCCATTTCGTCTTATCCTGTCCCTGAGCACCAGTGAAAAAAGACTGGCCCCATCCTCCTGACACCCTCCCTTGAAGTATTTATAGGCATTGATCAGATCCCCCCTCAGCCTTCTCTTCTCTAGACTAAAAAGACCCAAGTCCCTCAGCCTCTCCTCAGAAGGGAGATGCTCCAGGTCCCTCATCATCTTTGTAGCCCTCTGCTGTCCCCTCTCCAGCAGTTCCCTGTCCTTCTGGAACTGGGGAGCCCAGAACTGGTCCCAGTGCTCCAGATGGGGCCTCCCCAGGGCAGAGCAGAGGGGGAAGGTGACCTCTCTCAACCTGCTGGTCACACTCTGCTGGCTCCACGCTCTTCAATTTGGCTTTAACTAAAATTAGGCAGAACATGCTACGTATTCCAGCAGGAGCATATTAGAGAATAAAAACAAGTCCTCAGACAGACCTTGGCATTTTCGTTCTGCCTTCCCTCATCAGCAAAGGTCACTACCTCCTTTCCAGCAGACCTCAGTCTAAAGACCCGACACTGCTTACCAGACAAAAGACACTTTGTGGTGCCAGGCTAACTGGTGACATCCCATACAATGAGGTTTCTGCATCTACAGCCTCCTCCTGGCAGGTTGGTGTCGAGTGTACCTGGTACAACCTAGAGCTCACTGTTGGGGGCTCTGGAAATGGTGTGTAGTGTTTCCCACCTTCTCTGTTAAGGCCATGGATGGTTGTTAGTTGAGGACAGCGGGTTTCGTCAGTGCACTGTAAGCAGACTGCTGTGTTTCTCTAATGGTTCTTGGTTAGGGATGTTCTATAGTCTGAATTTTCACTTTTTTTTTAGTCCAGTTGGTACTAATGAGTTGGAAACGAGGTGGAGACAGGGTCTCCGAGCATGAGCAGTGGGATGTGAGAACGCCTGATTTCTCCGCGCTGCGGTTCTGAGGGGCTTAGCCCTCTGTCTATCTCTGCTGACCCAGCTTTAAAACAGGGCTGGGACTTCTGGCAGCCGGTTGGTTCATATTTAGATGCTGAGTTGCTGGTGGCTTGTGTTGGTAGCTATTCTTGTTTCTGCTTTTTAAAGAGAAGACCTCAGTATGGAAAGCTCCCCTACGCTAATAACCAAAGAACCTCAATTCAACCGTGGTATCGCTACAGCTGTGAAAGAGAAGCGTTGATCTCTCCTGTATGAAGGTTTGAGCTGAGATCCATTCCTGATGCTGACAACACTTTCTCTTTTCTCCCCAGGTTCAGTATTGTGGTTTGCTGTTTCGCCACGAGGGCTGGCCCCTGTGCATTCACGAGAAGGTTGTAGTCCAGCTGGCTTCCATTGACTGGCGAATCTTGAAGCCTGGTGACTTCTACCTGCAGGTGGTCCCCTATCTGAAGAAGTCTCCACGGATTGTGTTGAAATGTTTGGCAAAAGACAAGCATAATGTAGAGGAAGTCGTGATTCCAGAAGTTTCCTATACCTCTATTTTTACTCTGGAATGGTTGAGTACTATCAATGGAGAGCGGATGGGTATAGCACTGGAAAATTGTTTACTAACCACTGATGAGAAAATATTTCGTGTCCCCTGGGATAAAGTGGTTAATCCTGAATTTATAAATAAACCAAAAATAATTGAAAACAGTATCATCTCTCCAGAAATAACAGAGGAACCTCCTGTTTTGTACCTCCCCATGGACCATGCTGAGTCCAATTCACCAGACCTAGGATCTCAATATCTACCGGAACAAAGTCCAAATCGAGACAACCTGGTCATCGACAGTACAGCCCCGCAGTTGGGTGAAACTCTTGTCAATGGTGTGTGTACAAGTCACGTGCCTCAAGAGGACTTGAAAAGTGACCTTGAAGGGGAGTACGTTGAGCTGACAGAAGTTTCATTGCCCAGGTTTGGGCCACAAACTGACTCTTTAACCCGATCGCTAGCTTTAAATTATCTAACTCAGCCCAGAACACGAGTGAATGCCTCTAAAGGCAAGCACAGGTTTATCGTCATTCAAGACAGTACCTACTCCAAGAACTTGATTCAGTCGGCGCTTATGCAGAAGGAGCACTGTCAAATGGACACTCTGGGAACTTCAACAGAAGTTGTCAAAAATGTAATTCCGCTGGAAAGCAACAAAATGATGGCACGTGGAGAACTGGTTCCAGAAGGTCAGCTGGTGTCAGGTGGTCCTGGAAACATGGGGAATAGCATTCCTGTGGCTGAGTCCCCTGCCTGTGGCGCAGAAGATGCGTCTGCAGAGCAGGAAACCCGTGGCGAGCACTCCATCGATTGGCGGTACGCGCTGTGCAGCTACAGTGATGTGTGTGCTAGTGATGGGGTCAACTGCAAAACACAAATGCCTGCTGCTCCTGGAAACGTGGAAGGAGAAGGTGATGGTCCTAGTGGAAATCTTGCTGTTGAAACATCGGGGCAGAGCCCAGAAACAATTCTAGACGCTGCTCCTGCTAAAGAGGAGGAGATACTGAGAGGACATGGAGAACCACTGACTGAGGGTCAAAATGAGGTGACACAGATGAATCCCTCTCCTGTGTCTGTCCTGGGACCTTCAGGACCACGTTGCACACTGAAAGAAAGTTGTGATGTTTCTTGCCAGAGCGTCAATGAGGGTGTTGTGCCAGGCCAGGCCTCTACAACACTTGTTGTGCCTGAGAGTTCCGATGTGGGTGTGGAAAGAGTCTCTTCTTCTGCAGGGAACATGGCAGATGTAGGAACAGTCGGTGCTTGCTGCAGTGATCAGGAAGCAAACCTTAGTTCTCCGTTAAATCCTCCAGAACAGAACCAAGAAGAAGTAAATGAATTTGAGCCGGGAAGAAGGGACAGCCCTGAGGAAGTCAAAGAGTCTGAACAAATATTGACTGTAAATGAGAATCAGACTAGTCATAGTCACTGTTCTGTTAAAGCTCCTACAGATGGACTCTTCTCAGATGGGGAAGAGCAAGAGGTCTCTGCGTGTCAGCATAAGAAAGCTGAAGAAACCATACTTCTCCAGACTGCTGTGTCAGCAGAGGGTAATCAGACGGCAGTACAATTAAATAACAGTGACTCTTTGATGGGTCTTGATGCACAAACAGAAGGCTCAAGTCAGCTCGGAACCCAGAGTTCTGGAGAGAGCTGTGAGGAACCACAAAGACAGGCAGAAAACCAGGGCTGTAAAAGCGAAGAGAACTCTGTGCTGAACCCAGAGCAGGTAGCGGTACAGGACTTGAAGGGAGGGGAGGAGAACCAAGGAAGTTTGTCTTACGGGGAAAAGTCAAGGACTGTAGCCTTAAAAACACTGGAATCCATTGAAGAAGAACTGGAGGTTGGACCACTGTCCTCAGGACCCGAGGAGGGACATGTAGAGCCCACCGCTCTGCACTCCCCCCAAGAGGCAGCTTCTGAGGCATCATCTCCTACAGGTACGGCAATTGGGTGTTTATCTGTTTGATGATGTGGATTGAAAGCAAAGTCATCAAGAAGTACTGCTGACAGGTATTTCTGCTGGGAGGCTTTGGGGTAATAGCACAAACTGCAGGAAAGTGATTAGGTTGTCATGTTTGACATTGAAATTAGCTTTCCCTTCACAGGTGAGTTTATTGTAACTATTTTGTTTAACAGTTCTTTGCAAATTTACGTCGCTACAGAACAAAGTTGCAGGGTAAGGGACTTTTAATTTCCGTTAATCTGGTTGTTGCTGACCTCCACCCGTTATATTCATCAGGTGCACATTATGGCTGCTTGCAATAGGAATGTACCAGAAGAGAATGTGAAACTGTGCAAGTCTTTCGTAGTTGAAAATTGGCTTTAGGAGGATAGTTGTGGCAAGAGGAAGCAGCAGTGGATGCCACAGTAAAATACTAGCTATGTGACGTGACCCGAAGATCAACAAATCTGTGTGCTGGTAACTGATTTAAGAAGCAAACTGCAGAGTTGAGGGATTCCCCCCCACATACTTCCTCCCCTTCCCCTCTGGCATGCTTTATTCAGCTTGGTTATGTTTCCAGTAGGAGCTGTTTAGCTTGAGTGGGAGAGCACAGAGAAATTAAGCACCAAACTTCAACTCAAAGGATACGTTCAAGCAGGTTAGTGCCCGGACTTTTTCCTGCCTGGGTTCCTGTGCTGGAGCTGTGCTCCTTCGGAAGGAATTGAAGAGGTCCATCTGGGTCTCTCTCTGCCTTTCGCACCAGACCGTAGGCAGGCGGTGTGGAACCGCAGGGACACGGTGTTGGCTTTGCCTGGCTCTGCTGAGTCTGGAAAGCTCTAGCTGGATATGCAGATCCCATCGAGACGCGTGTGTGGCGGGGGCGGCTGAAACGTGCCATTCCAGTTCAACAGCTCGCATTCCCTGAGACCCCTGGCTAGGAAAATTTACCCGCCTTTCATATTTCAGTATTAGAGTGAGGGCTCTTGAAAGGGTCGCGGGTACAGACCCACACTGCTGGAGCATGTCTGACCCTCTGGAGGAGCAGATTGAGGGCTGGTCTTTTTGGGACAGGCTACCGGTACAATGCTTGCACTGGGCCTGAATTGTGTAGATAAGAGGCTACATCACCACTGCAGCACTACTCCCTTTGGCTGCAAAACCAGCTACTTTCTCAAGTGTCTAAAAATCACATTTTACCTGATGGCCTTAGCGTGACCTGCTAATGGACCTTCACTGATGAAAAAGACATTTCATTAACGCCCGCACCCAAATATTTTAATTCCATAATTAGGCAGGCCTGTGGTTGCCGGGCATTTCTGATTCTTTTGCAGTGACGAGCATTTCTTTTTCTGTGAAATGGAAGGGTCAGCTCAAAAGTTTCTATTTCTGAAGTGTGCATCTCTCTCAGCATCTGCCACCATGAGCAGAAAAAAAAGATGTCACCTTCTGCCTGCGTGTGGCTCTCGGGGGATGTCTGCCAGGGAGGAACCACGCCGTGGGTATCCCTTCCCCTGCCCAAGCTCAGCCTGGCTCAGCTTCATGTTTGCACAGGACCCGACCTCAGAAAGCTGGTGGAGTGCTGGGTATATGCTTTCCTCCTCACCCTGATGGCTCTTTGTTCCGTGTTCCCATCTCTTTGTCTAAAATTAGCCAGGTCCAGCTATATAAGATAATAAGTGTGATGTTTTTGCTGCTCCACGGGACAGGTCTTGGCCGCAGCTGTGGATTTTTGCAGTGACAGCCCCCTCTGGGGTACATGTGGAGTTTGGTTTTAATGAAAGACAATTTAAATGTTTCTGGAGATTTGGCTGAAATAAGTGACATATTCATGGCCCGATTCTGATGATGTTAAACTTTGGCACCGTGGTTAAAAAAACCCATTATGTCAGAGTTTGTAAAGCAAAAGAAACAACTGAAATCACCAGAAACCCCCTCAAACCAACAAAATAAACTCCTTAAGGCACAGGGCAGCTCAACTATCTGTTAATGCTGGGAGTATGTCTTAAACACTGTAGCTGGAACTGTAATAAGATAAATCCACTCAATTACGTTTGATTGCTTTGAGATTCAAACAAGCCATCCCTTTATCTAGCCCCATTAAACTCTCAGAGATACAATAATAAGATAATTGAGAGATAAAATTACAAATTGAAGCGAGTGTCCTCTGTCTTTCAAATGGACTTTTTTGGGTCGGTCAGTCTGCAGGCGTTACGTTCTCTGTCACTGTCTGTTGCTGAGGTCCTTTTGCTGCTGCCATTGGCAACTGTGAGTATCTTGCCTAAACTATAAATAACAACAAAGCTTAAGCTCTTCTGGGCCAGTTCAGATTTGCAGTTCTCACCTCAACAGTAGCGGGCAGGTGTGTGATTTGCTCTCTGGGGGGTGGAGGAGTTTGTTTGTTACAGCAGACATTATAGATTATGTCAAAATACACATTCAGATCTGAGGCATCTGAGTTGGAATCTGTAGATTTTTAGAATTTTTTTTTTCCTTGTCCCTTAACTCCCCTTCCTCCCACTGCCAGCCACAAACTGGGCTTATTTTCTGCACAAATGTGATCTAACTTAGATTTTGAGTCAAATGTGAGCTGTTTTGAGTTGGTGGCTTAAAATTTACACTGGTTCCATTTACAGAAAATCTGACCGCTGTTTTTCCCGAATGACTAACTTTAACTGAAAGTGAAATGTTGAGATTTTGAAACTTTGCAGCTCTGGAAAGAAGTCCTGTGTTTTGGGCCGGGGGAAATATCTTGATATTCAAGGAATTGGCTGAAAAGCCCCACTGGGGCATATTCAGCAGCACCTGTTAGGGCATTCCGTTCCCCGTTCCTACGTGATGTTAGCGCAGGTGATACTGGGGCCGGGGCAGTTTGCAGGGAAAAAATGCTAATGTCTCTTTGAAATGCACACAAGCAAATCCTCTTCTACCACTTCCTTAACCTCGGGGGAAGGTGGAACCTGCAAACACGGCAAATTCAGGTGTCCCAGTTCTCAATTTGCTTTTTGATGTAATCCTCCGCATTCTACAATTTCCGCTTCGGTAAGTGCCTCCACCCCAGATTGCAAATAACAAACAGTGTGCTTGGGCCTGCTGGGAGAGGTGGGGTCTGCGGATCCGAACGGAGCCCGAGAAGCTTAGGGAAGAGGTTTGTTTGGGCAGGATGTGCATAGTCTGGAGGCTGTGCAACTCCAGGGAGTGGAGCTGGAAAGCTCCAGTATCAGGACTGGTGTCTGATGGGCTGAGCAGAATGCTCCTCTCTTCTAGCTTTTGGGAGCTGCTGCTTCATTCCTCAGAGGTATCCAAGGCAGGGCCACCATGTACCTGTATGTCTTTCTCTTGCCCTGGTGTGATACCATCAATATAGCTATGTTCCCTTTCTTCTCTTCTTTAAATTCCACTTTTTGGTCCTCTTTGTAAGCTTTTTTCATTTAATGCAGATTCCTTTACTAGGAACTGTGTGGTTCTGTGTATTGCCAGGCCTTACAACTCCTTGAGAAGATGTTCTCCTGGAAAGTCTGTCCCCCCTTTAACGTGAGACTATTGGGGTGTGACATTAGGGTGAGATAACTCATCGCTGGGAGATCTATGCTCCTCTAACATGCCACTCCAGGAAGATCTAGTGTTGTCCAAAGCACCTGAGCTCCTGCGTGGCTGGAAAGCAGAGGCTGAGGTAGTGCTGGGAAGAGAACTGAGCTCTAATGTGTCCCAGAACTGTGCAGAGCCCTGAAGCCATCGCAGCAGCTCACGTGGTCAAACCCAGCAGATCCCAGGGGTGCTTCCTCAAGTGGGGTGTTACCAATGGATAATGAGCAACTACTCCATGATGGCCTCGATGGTGCAGAGCCCTGGAGCCCCTCCTAGTTTCCCCCCATGACCGTCGGATAATTTTGCACAGTGAGCCATGCTGCTCAGGGCACTTCTCTCACCCACTTTAGCAATTTTGAAAGCAGTTTGGGCTGAGCCTCAACCTGTAAATCTCCTTCACTGCTAAAACTTGTATTGAAAGCCACTTCAAGGACTGCTTTGTTCCTGGTCCTGCTCTTTAATGAAGTATTGGAATCTGTTGGTAAATAAACTGAGTCAATTGTCAGCATTGTTGATGCAGCAGGAAGGTAGGATGGTTGAAGTCAATTTTAAATAGCAATTAAAACGTCTGACTTCATAGCAAGTAAATAAATACTCCACTCTTATTTTCCTAAAGAGACGTTGATTTTTTTTTGCTGGTAGATATTGAAGTATCAGGATTTGCACTGAATTTGCCTTTTCTCTAGTATATCTTTATGCCAAACAGTGGAACAGCCTAACTGTGTGCTTAGGATGCTAAAGATGAATTGTTGAAGACACATCGTTGATTTCCAGTTCTTTTAATGTTGGGAAATGGGGAATAATACTTCTTGCACAGTAGGTAGATTATTCTTAATTTTTTTTCCTCCTCTCCAGGTACTTTTACATGAAAATTGAAATTTGATAAAACTGGCATTGGTTTCCATGTAGTAACTAAGGTATTTAATTTTAGAATTAATTGATTCTGATAACTTGTACTTTAAAGCTGAGGTGTCAGGCAAAGGCAGCCTTTTCTCCAGTTCTCAAACGCATCTGACTGGTGTAATCATCCTGTTCTTCAGGGGTTTAAAATAGGTTTCTGATTTTCACATTAACTGTTAATTAAAAAAATCTGGATGAGCAGACGAAGTCTCTTTGGCTAATTCCCGGCTGATTTGTCAGCCGCGAGTTGACTTCATGTTTTCAGGAACTAATCTGAAAGTGGTGTTGGGGGAGAGATTCTGCTCTGAGGGAGCAGCTCTCCCTCTCAGAAGCTGGTTTTTATCCCTTCAGCATCTTGGAGCTGCTGGAGCCTCGCCAGGGCCTTGCGCCGTGCCAGGCTTTCGGGCTGTGAGCAGACATGTACGGCTTGGTATGTTACCTGGGAAAATGACTTTTGACTACAGCAATCCCCATCTGAATTGAGGTTTTGTAGCTTGCAAACGTCACAATAAATCACTTTATTCTTTTAGAATTACAGTAGTATTAATGTTACAGCCAGTTTTGGAACATGGGTGCTACTGGCACGAGGACTTGGAGGAGCTGCAGAGAACTGGGACTGGGGGCACATCCCTCCCCAGTCTGGGACTTACCTGGGACCTTCTGGGTGGAGCTCTGCTCCGGCTTCTCACTGCTGCTTGTCTTCCAGGCATGGTGTCGGAAGGGGCAGAGACGAGGAAAGAAGAGAGTGGCACAGATGTGTTGAAAACAGGGAGTAAAGTCAGTGCCCCGGAGGAAACCTCAGCAGCTGTCACTCCCCCGCTGTCCCCGGCTGCCTGGGGTGGTCGCTCCGCACCTACCATCGTCAAGGATGTGAACCCTGAAGTGCTGAGGAGCGGAGTTGCCTGCCTGCCCGGTGAGTAGCTGGGCCAGAAAGTGTCTGGGAAGAGGGGTTTGGAGGAGAGGAAGGGAGATGAGCCTGTGTTTGCAGTGCTGCAGGCTGAGGTCAGTTCCGTTTCCTTCATCCCAAACCTCTCCAGAAGCACCACTTCTTGAATCCTCTTAAGTTTCTGGATGGGAAGGACAGGAAGTAGAACTTCCCTCTCGTGGAAGTCACGTTGACTCGCTCCCAGGAGCCTCAAAATGTTAACCAAGTGTGCGTGAGTCAGAAATGCCAAATCTGTGGGCTCACACCAGTAGTTTAAAAAGAGAAGAGTGAGGGTGCAGCTAATGATGGGCTGGTGGGCCTGACATCAGGCCTGGTCGAAACAATAGAAACTTGATTCACTTGGTAGATAATTAAAGGATAGGAGTGCGGAAGATGCTGTTTGACAGTGCTCTTGTAAAACCAGTTTTATTCTTGGTAATTAGAAGTTTGGTTGATTAAATATAGCTGCCTAGATACAATAGATTTTTAGAAAACATTTGATTTCGTGACACATAGTGTTGAAAGGAATACCCCAATGCAGTGTGGATGAGCAACGTGTGGGATGAAGGATAGCGTAGCTAAATAGCAGATGACAAAACTAGCTATCAAGGGAGGACTTCCCAGAATTGTTCTGCTGAGATCAGTTGTAGGTCAAACGGTATTCAGAGATTGCGTCTGACACGGCAGCAAGTATTGAATTGCTGCAGATGAAACTTCTGCATGGGACAAATATTGGCAGAGCAGCAAATAAAGCTGAGGCTGTTGGACAGAGCAGCCAGGATGGCTGGGTGTGCACGGCCCACACAAGAGGTCTTTTGTGTTTAACCAAACACCCAGTAAAGCAGAGGAAGGGAGTTCTCATATAAAAGGAAATGGTGAATATTGGAGGTGGTGCAGAGAAGGGTGACAGCCCTTTCTTGTAACTGAATGGGATGCCTTATGGCAAGAGACTGGAAGGTATTTTTTTATCTCATAAGATGATTGAGAATGAGGTGAAAACACCCTTGTGCAGAGAAGGAGGAAAGGGAAATAAGAGTTTTCCAGTCTTCTGGAAAAAGGCGAAATGAAAAAACAAGCAAAGGGCAGAGTTATGGTATGTTCAAACATGTAACTTTGCACTGGGAGGTAAGTTGTTAGAACAAATTCCAAAGGAGGATTTCTAATCTTCTGGTCTGCTGATCAGGCTGGAAATTTTTGTGCTGTGTACAACAGCCAAAAAATTACAGGGTTTGAGAGAGGGATCTTTCAGAGGAGCTCACAGTCCCTACTATTGTAGAAGCCTGACAATTGTCTAATGCTCTGGTTGTTCCCTTCATCACAGATTTCTATCGTAACGTATTAATGTTACATGAGGCAGATGCATTTGACTATGGGAGGAAGGGATGTGCACTTGAAATGCATTGAACAAGCAAGGTTTGGGTTTGATACCGCTTCCAAGGGAGTTTTCCTCTAAGAGAGGAGAGACATTTTCTGCAGAAGCAGTATGGGGTTTGGCTGACATCTTTCATGTCTCTCCTTTTGGATTGCAGTGGGAAATCCTCACACCTGAGGTCCTGTGCTCACTGCTCAGCTGAATGTTTTATGTTACACAGTGATAGTGATAGAATAATTACATTAGAAAGGATAACTTTTTAGAATGAACAATGAATAAGAGTTAATTAAACTAGTAGCTGGAGTTGGGAAGAAATTTTCCTTTCACAGGAGTTTCATTTCTGCATTCTGTTCTTGAATCATCTGGTCCCTGGGAGCTAGAAATCCCTGCTTCTAAGTGATGCCCATCTGTGTCTGTGGCCCTTGCTCAAGTCACATCCTAGTGACAGATTGAGATCTCACCAGGACAGTTTTCTGTGCTTGGGGCTGTCCATCTGTGTCTGTTTTACCTGTCAACTCACATGCTTGTCCCTGAGATGGGGAGAGAGATGGTCCAGGACAGCATCTCCTGTGGTAGAAGTTCAAAGAGATGGAAAGACATAGCTTTCTCTAAGCCTCTGCTTTTGTGTTGTGCTTGGGATTTTCTCTCCCTATCTCTCGTACAGTTTGAATGGTGGGAAATGGCTCCTGTTCTTGTGAGTTACTTGTCACACAATAGAGGTGTAGTCCCTACTGTTCTCCAAACCACTAACCTTCCTGGTGACCTGCGAGCAAGCTCACTGCAGAGCCACTGCCTGCTTTTGGATGGCAGAGGCAGCTATGGGTCTCTGAAGCAGTGTGTCCACCTGCTCTTTACCTCTTCTTTGCATCTGGAGAGGAGGCTGGATGCAATTCCAGAAACGACACTGCTGTGTCCTTCTCTTCAGAGTTCTCAGTGCACGTTGTGGCTAAAGCCCAAAGCCAGAACTCAAAAGGTTGGGTTGTCATTACCCAACTTCAGCAATATTTTGTGAAGGATGTGTTTGGGCAGAAGAGAGAGTCCATGAAAGATGACAAGCAGAGCTCAACTACCTCACTCTGGGCAGCATTTGATGATTAGAGGGTTATAGCACCTCTCCTATGAGGACAGGCTGAGAGAGTTGGGGGTGCTCAGCCTGGAGAAGAGAAGACTCCAGGGAGACCTTAGAGCATCTTCTAGTAGCTTAAGGGGGCCTAGAAGCCCTGAAGAAAAGGCCTGAAGAAAGCTGGGGAGGGACTTTTTACAAGGGCATGGTGTGATAGGAAGAGAGGTAATAACTTCAAACTGAAAGAGGAAATTTAGATGAGATCTCTGGTGATGGGTCCCTGATGGGACTCTGGATGAGGGAGGGAAACCCTAGGAGGAGGGGGAAGGGTTTGACCCTGTAAGAGGGGAGATGGAGCTGAGATGTGGGGAAGAACTTGTTTGGTGTGAGGGTGGTGAGAGCCTGGCCCAGGTTGCCCAGAGAAGCTGTGGCTGCCCCATCCCTGGAGGGGTTCAAGGCCAGGTTGGAGGGGGCTTGGAGCGACCTGGTGTGGTGGGAGGTGTCCCTGCCCAGGGCAGGGGGTGGCACTGGGTGATCTTTAAGGTCCCTACCAAACCATTCTGTGATTGTGTAATTTGGGTACTTTGGAGGTGTGTTTGTTGCCTACCGTAATCTGCAACGTACAGTATATCTAGTTCTGTGGAGCATTTCCAGGAAGGTGATGGGGTGGTAGTAGGGGAATATGAGACACACACACCTGGAACCGGGCTCTGTTGACTTCCTTGTGTTACTTCTTTTCCTCCTCCTCTTTTTACAGGTACCAGAGATAAATCAGGACGTGCAGTGGCCATAATAACAACAAGGAACACAGCCTGGTTGAACCCCCACTGCAACACCACTGAGCTTGTGCGCCTTCTTCTCTACCTGCACAGCATCCCAAGGTTGGTGACACCCTCAGGCTGGTAGGGGGGGATGCTCCTGTGTCCCTTTCCCTTTCAGGGCTGTGGAAGCTGAGGTGGTGAGTGGAAGGGGTTGGCTTTATTGGCCTAGAAACCTGGTCCAGACAGTCCTGAAACTGTACAGGTGGGGATCTCCTGCTGGGGTGAACTGGCTGGTGGTCAGTAAGCACTTTGGCTGTTTCCTGTGTGCCTCGTGCACATGGTGTGGTAGAATCTAAGCCATTCCTCCTACCCTTCATTAGCTCAGAAAATGGGATTTGGGAGGTGTGATGGGGCAGTCATGCGGCAGCTCCGCGATACAGTGTTGAGACATGATATTTTAAGGTCAGGCCTCTAAGCTGAGAGGGAGAGAGGATCTGCAAAGCTTGGGAAAATCTGCCTTGCTTTGGTTTTTGGAGTCTACAGGCTGGAGTTTGCTGCAGCTACTCTTCCTTTCAGTATGACAGACTCTCCTCCCCAGCCTATCTCGGGCTCTGCTGAGACTTTGCTTCACTCTTAGATGATTAAACTAATAAATCTAACTTTCTGTTAGTGATTTATTTTTTTTTTTTTAAACCATTGATAAAGGGACCAAGCTTCACCCCTCAGAAAGCTTCTGCTACTCGTGCTTTGTTTCTTATGACTCTCCCTTCAAATCTGATTCTGGGCGAGCTAGATGTTGGCTGTGATCCAGAAGGGCTGTTCTTGTGAAGCGCTGTGAGTAAGGTCAAGCTTGTCCCTGAAGGCAATTAGGAAGGACGGGTTTTCCTGTGTGGGTTGTGCAGTGGGTATCAGCACCTTTGCCATCAGTTAGATGTGTCCTAGGAATTGGAGAAATAGGAAGGTCAGGTGGAAATGGCAAAAGTAAAAGCTGAGCAATCCAGGTGGTGGTTTCCATGTGTATATTTTGGTTAGGAGAAGGTGGCCAGTTAGTTCCCTGTCCTTACAGAGCCCTAATGTACTGTTTTTTTCACCCTGCCATGAGTAGGGGTTCTGTTTCCATAGTCTTTGATTTTCATTGACAAACGTGACCTCTTTTTCTCTGTCCTTGCAGACCAGAATGTCAGGCTTTGGGTCTGACTGTTCTTGTGGATGCCCGTCGTTGTTCACCGGTTCCTGCTCTCTTCAAGGCATTCAGCATATTGCAGGTGAGCCTTGAGCTTGGGCACAGGGACATGAATTGGCTCGCTGTCTTGGTTGGATGTTCCATCTCCATCTGCTGCTTATGGCTCCATCTGCCACCTGGCTTCCAATTGGCTTTGGGAGGTGGATTTATGCACCCAGCCCTGTTTTAGGAGGGTGACCTGAACTTGCCAGACTGCAGAAAAAAACCCAAAAACCCTAAGAAAGAGTGAGTTAGGGGAGAAACCCCTCCCCACCCCTTCAAATTTACTTCTGTCTCTGTGCTGAGAGCAGCCTGTACTGAGTCTAAACGCTGTCATGAAGTGTCATGCTTGGAGATGTTGTCTCATGGAGGGATTTTTGCCCACCACGGAGAAGGGAGGAAGAGAGGCCTCCGTGAAGCAAAGGCCACAGCTTGTTGCCAGGTGAAAGAGCGTGTGCAGCTGTTGATGTGGCTGTCAGGGAACGATTGGAATCGGACGTGCTGTAACTCTATATTGCTTCAGGTCAAAGGCTTTCCTATCAGTCACTTGGAAAGCAAGTGGGTTGTGTTGCCCCCGCTCCCAGATCGTTTCTCTCTGCTGCTGTTAGAAAGCCAAGGAGGTGCTGGGTTGTAGCTGTGACTAATCTTGTTTAAGCAGGTGTTCCTTTTAAATCAGAGCTTTGGTCTCTCGGGACTCAAACTCTGCAAAGTGGATGAGGGCAATGCTTTAATGAGGCTGGTGTCTCTGTGGTTTATGTGCTTCGGTGCCACATCTGAGAGTCGGGGCTGAGTCAGAGGTTTGTCCTCCTGCTTCCCGGGCTGGGTGGTGCTGTGAGCTGTATCAGTGTGCTCATTCTCCATGCTGGGGGAGAGTCATCTGTTGCCCTGCTCGGTTCTGTGGAGGTAACGAGCAAGTTCTCCTGTCTTTTATGCTGTGCCCACATAGCGGTGGGCTTGCTAAGGCTTTTGAGCATTTCTTTGCCTGTAGAAGTTGCATGATTTTGTCTTAGTGGGATGATTTGGAAATCAGTAACATGTTGAGTCACAATGTGCTTTTTTGGGTCCCCAGTCTGCTACAAGGATGGCAGGAATAAAGCTGTTCCAACCTTAAGTTTCCTACCCTCCAAAATGAGGAGGGAGGGAAGGTTTTTGCAGAGCCTGTGTAATATCCTGCTGTGGTGGCTCTTTGGCTCCGAGTGCCTGTTATCAGGGTGGTGCAACAGTTAGTTACCAGGGATTAATGTGCTGCGAGACAGATTGCTGGGGCTGAGCCTGTGCTCCAGGTAACAGGGACTGACGGAGCCTGATGACTCTGTGTGTGGTTTCTTGGTCCTTATGATGACTCTTTTGCAGACTCCATAAACAAGACCTGTTCAGCTGGCTCATCATCTGATTCGGGCACAGGAATAATCCCCCGGCTCTTCTGAGTTTTTTGGGGATCCTTAGCATTTACCTCTGTGACCCAGCAGTGCTCTCATCTGCTCTGAAACAGGGATAGAAAGATATAGAAAACTGACTGTAACTGCAGCGAGGCAAGCGAAGGTTTCCAGGGCACAGCAAGGTTTGCTGGATTTCGTGGCTTTTGTGAAGCCTACTGTGATAGTGTGTCTGGAATCTGCTCAATGTTGATATCCAGTGTTGCTTGTTCAGTTTTGAAGGGACGTTTTCCTCTTGAGTGGTGAGGAGCTCTGCTTCCCAGTGGGTGAACACAGGTTGGATGACCTAATGCCGAGTCCCTTCCTCCTGCAGTGCTTGGATCTGTTAACCCTGGAGAACCTCCCTGGGGAGGGAAGACTTTGATCCCACAGGTTTCTGGGTGAAGATCTGGCAGTGCGAGGAAATACGTATTCCACAATTCCATCTTTCCGGAATAAATGCAGGAATGGACTTTTTAAAGTGCTAATAGACAACTTTTGGTGCTCACAGGTAGCTTTCCTACAGCACTGGGAGACTGTCGGTTGCTCTCTCTAGACCCCTGTAGTAAACTGGTGAAAGCTTCTCATCCTCTCTGTCCTCAGGGGTGGGGGGAGTTGCGTTCTGCAAGATTTTCTTCCACCTTCCTTTTTAGCCTGCTGGAAATCCTTCTGTCCCAGACAGCACTGGGAGCAGAGGTGGAGTAGAGCGCTGCGGCAGAGCTCTATTCCTGAGCTTCCAACTCAGGAAGGAGCCAGGAGGAACTCTGGCAGCGCCGTACGGAGGTGAGGGGAAACATGCAGCACGTACGTGCTGCAAGAATAGATGGTGCTTGTTCCTACAGGAGGCTGCACGACGCTGCTTTGGAGCAAGGATTTGTGTGGGGGTAAAGGCTGCTCTGATGTTTGGTCACAGGTTGTCACCAGTAAGCTCTGTGCTCCCTTGGGCAGTGAGCAGGCAGGGCACGGGTAGTGGAACACGTGCATGCCTTCAGTGAACAGATGCCTGTGGGATTTCCCTCTGCCCGAGTCTTTAGAATGAAATCCTTTTGAATTTTGCCTATCAGTCCTGTGATCTGCTGCAGCTGTGTGTTGCTTAGGGAAAGGAAGAATCTCTTTAGGAAGACAAAGAGATACAGTAGCAGTTGAAAGCAGAAAAGTCTGTGAAGACCTTAGAATCATAGAATTGTCTAGGTTGGAAGAGACCCTTGGGATCATGGAGTCCAACCATCTACCCTACTCTACAAAGTCCTCCCCTACACCATATCCCTCAGCACCACATCTAATTGTCTCTTAAACACATCCAGGGATGGGGACTCAACCCCCTCCCTGGGCAGCCTATTCCAATGCCCGACCACTCTTTCTGTGAAGAATTCTTTCCTAATGTTCAGTCTAAATGTTCTGCTGTTCCAAGAGGTGTATTTGCATGCTGTGTTACTGCCGAAGTACAGAGGACCTTGTTAGCCTGACGTTAAAGACCTGGGACTTCCTACTACTCCATTAAAAGTGGTCACTTGGAGACTGAACGTGGTATTTGGGGACTGTCCCATCTGCACAGGCATTTCTGGCAGCCTGTGCTTCATGCTGCACCACTGATGTTAAGTCCGGCCATGGGCTTACCGTTGGGTCAGGAAGCCAAAAAACTTCAGACTGAGAAAGATGGAAAAAAGCACTTAATTCTCTTTTTAAAGAATAATAATAAAGCGATGGATGTTTACCCTGGCGCTTTCTGAGCTCCTGTTGATGCCTCTCTATTCTGCTCTGTCCACGCCGTGCCTGTCTGGGGAGGGGAGAAGTTCACTTACATACGTGGGACTCTGTTTCATTGCTTCCAGAGACCTGGTTTTGTTAACAAAGGTGGGAAGAGATTGTGTGGAAAGATTCCTCCAGCAGCATCCTGCTGCTTCCAGCCCTGCCCGTCTCCCGCGGCGCTCCTGTAAACTGTTTTAATCCAACTGCTCCATCAGTGCTGGATGACACTGAGTAATCTTCAGCTGTTTAAAGAAAAAAATGTGGTGAAAAATACTTGATTTCTTTAGAAGTAGGACTACTTCTTGGATTGGAAAACTCTGAACTTCTCTCCTGACAGCTTTATTTATGAATGGTTTTTCAGTCTCTATTTTCAGCAGTAACAAACAAGCAAGTGAGTGTTTTGGCTGTTGCTGTAACCTCAAGTTACGCCACCACTACCTTTATCCCTCACTCATATTGCACATCTCATGACTCTTGGATTAGAAGAGGAGTTGTGAAAGAATAAATGTATTTTGTGCCCCAAAATGTCTTAAAACTGTGGCTGGTCTTCATCCTTCAGTACTTTCTGGCAGACAGATTCAGAGCTGCTGATACAGCTGTGATACCTCTCATCCTTTCTTCAGATGAATTTTAGTATTTACTTAATGCAGCCTAATTATGCAATAAATTCTTTTGATCAGTGTGCAGATAACAGTGAAAGTGTGAGTAATTTGGTTTGGAGGAAAGGATTTGAGAAGACTGAGAAACCTCTCAGGTTTTGGAATGTGTTTCAGTTGGGATTTTTTTCCTGCCAGCTCAAAAGGATGTTTTAGGATTAGGTGAGAGAAAAGTCTTTGCCTCTGCTCTAGAATCTCTGCTGTAGATTTCACTTGCAGAACTGAGTTCCTGGTGTTGGTGTTGTTCCTTAATTGCTGTACTGGGCCCAATCTCTACTGGTGCTCTTGTCTCTGTGCTCTGGCTCTGCCGCTCACATCAGATAATTAACCTTTTATTTAAACTGTTTGTTTAAACAGGGTTCCCTTGCTGTCGTGGCCTGCTGTGTGGCAGGTTCCTTGCAGCTCGAGCCATAGCAGAAAGGATTTGTTGCTTGAGAGTTTCCAAGATATTTGCAAAGGCCAAGAGACCATCCAGGAGACATCTGGATGGGATGGCTCTTATTTGCCCGTGTGGAATGACAGCTCAAATGGCTCTTTTCCTCTCCAGATCCAGGCATCATGTATTTAGTGGACCCTGTCTCCATGGTCTGGATCTTTCTGCTACGTTTCCCTTTTCCTGCTGTCGCTCTCTGTGCCTGTCTCTCACTTCCCTGTAGAGTTCTTCTCTAATTGGAGAGCTGCTCCTGGATCACAGAGTTTGAACTACAGCTGCCAGACGTCCCTTGTATTTGGAATTTCTGTCGGTTTAACAGTAGCAACAGGATGCAAGTCCTTGATTGTGAATTGGCAGTAAGTAAAGACAAGATGACATTTTTGGCACTGTGGGGACAAAAAAAACCCCACACTTCCTTTCAGTTAGGAGAAGTGACCAGGAAAAGTTATCAAGAAAAAACTTGGACATTGAACATGGTTCTTTTCTTTCTTCCCCCGACACATTTCCCTGTGTAGAAGGCAGAGGTTTTTTTTTAGTACAGCCAAGACCTGACCTCTTTCATTGCTTCCTTAAATACTGCAGGACTAGTTGAGCTGAAGCAAACTACCTTAAGGACACAGCCTTGGTGCTCTGTAGAATGGCCTTCCCTATACCTGGTGACTGCCTTCCAGGCTTTCTAAATGCCTTTGAAGGTTAAATTGCAATCTCTTATGCAAACCCAGTTCAGTACCTTCTCCTCAGTATCCCAGGCAGAGAGGTAATGGATTTGCACTCTGTTCTGTCCTAGGACATGGATCCTCCTTGCATTCATGGAGTACTGCTTCTGGTGGAGAGAGATCTGACTTTTCGGATGGAGAAGCCACCAGCAGGACAGGTAATGAAAACATTCATCCAGGGGTTGCTGGGGAACTCCTGATGTCCTCTGTTTAATTGTCCCAACAGTGAGTTTTCCATCTGCTGATGCCTGTCTGCTCTCACGTGAAATCTCTGTAGTTGTTCTCTGTATTTTATAGTTGTGGTCTCTTAGGGATGTGGTATTTATAGGGTTATATGCAAGCTCAATGTATCTCTGTCACGCTGTGTTTATTGCTGTGTCCATCAGTGACATTTGCATCATAATTATGTCTGTTTGCTGGGGCCCTCAGGACACAGGGGGTTTGTTGGGAACTGGATAGCTGGGAGGAGGAGCCCGGAACAATTAACAGTAACAGAGATAGATACTTTTCACCTCCTCCTGTTAAAAAGGGGGAAAATCCTTGCTCAGGAAGAGATCACATTGGGTTAAATCCTGAGCTCCATCCTTTGAAGGTACTTGTTGCTTTCCTGGATTTTGCATAACTCATGTTTGCTCTCCTTGTAGCCACTGCCGTCAGTGGCTGAGGCTCCTGCGAGAGGGGGAAGAGGAGATGTGTGTGTGTGAGGCTCCCTTTGCAGCTGAAATGTCTGGGAAGCCTAACAGGAGGCACTAATGGAGGAGCAAAAATCATCACAACATCACTGAACCCCCCAGCTAGAAGTAAATCTGCCTTGGTATTCCCTGGCTGTGTGAGAAGCGTAGGCTCTCAGCCATTCTTTGTCCGTGGGGAGTGAATAGCTGGGTCTCAGCACCTCCCTCTGCTCTGGGACTGCTACAAGCTACAAGAGTGGACTGAAATCCTGTGCCTGCCCAAACCCCGTAGACTTCAGAGTAGGCCAGGACCTCCCTTCTGGCTTCCATGGATGAAGACCTTGTGAACAGCATGAGTGTTGCTGCGTGTGTGGTGCGCTGCCCTGAAAGAGTAACAAATGCTATTAGTCCATTTCCTGATTGCCCCCATGTGGAAGAATTTGAAGTGAGAAAGGGGGGCTGCAGGAGGGTCCGTGCAGGGAGAGCTACAGAAGGCATTAAACACATTGAACAAATCCAAAGTGTGTAGGAGGGAACGGAGCAAAGGGTAATAAAGCCATCGGCATGCGGGAGGAATTGGAAGCATCATCACTATTTCCCAAGGAGGTGGGAACTTGACGGTGTGTGTGTGTGGGGGTTAAATGTCTGCACCTGAGTTCCGAGTGTCTGGGCTGGCTTCCAGGTACCTGCAGAAGCACTTGTCTGATTCTCTGATGAGTATAAAAGTGCTTTGAGCTTCTACAGACTCACAGAAGGCAAGATATCTGTGTCAAGATCCAGGAAATACTTGAAGGGAATAGTTGCTGTGCTGAGGGGAGAGCTGAGGGTAGGGCAGAGGCTGCTCTGCGAGGGACTGTTGTTTCCAGGAAGAGGGATGGGGAAGCTGGGGGCTGGATTTAACCTCTCTTTCTGAACATATGCAAATTGCAGCCCAATGTGGGAACATGGGAGGGAGTCGCTGTGCTTATCCTGGGAGGTACTGGCTCTGGAGAGGGCTGGCTGCTGCCAGACTTCCATCCCAGATGTTCTGCTCGGTGAAACAGCGTGTTGAAGCCTGCATTCCCTCAAGGTTCGCCCACTAAGCTGTACAGAGAGCTGCTCTAAGATTGGATTGATTTATTATTTTTTTTCCTTCGTGCTGTAGTTCTATTGCAGATATATTCTGTGCTTTGTTTCTACACAAGATAGGTGAAGAAATAAAGGATGCTGTCTTTCGTTAACCTTCCCCTCCTCCTCCAATACTCACACCCTAATGCAAACATACTTTTATTTCTTCTATTTCTGTGCAGTTTGAACTTCTCACCTCCATGAAATCCCTCCATAAGCACATAGACAGCTCACAGCTGCCTCTAGAACTGGATGGGACCTTCCCTTATTGCCACCGGGACTGGTTAAGTTTCCGCATGGTGAGTAGGATGGCTCGTGTTCTTTGGTATCCGAGAGAAGAAATGGCATGGTAACGGAGCTGAAGCAAGAGGAGCTTGTCAAGAGCTGCACCTAGAAGCCTTAAGAGACAATGATTCCTGTAATAGCTATGTATGCAAATGAATTTCTTTTATCAAAAGAATACTAATACTGTCTTCGTTAAATGGATGCACACTGCGACCTATTGGCATGACTGCAGGAACTAAAATCTTCATTTTTAACTCATCTGCTTGACCTGTATTGATTTGGGTTTGACTATATTTTGAAGGGAAGGGGAAGAAACAGAGTCCTGTTTTGTGTGATAGACAGTGGGACTTCAGTTACACTCTGAGGCTTAAGGGCAGACACTTCTTGTGCTAATCTCAGGAGAAGGAGTTAGTATCATGTTGCCTTTGAACCAACAATTAAGAACTTGAGCATAATAAAAACAGTTAGATCCTGTTGGTTTTGGAGCAGGTTCCCCAGACCAGGCAAAGAGGGTTTTTACCAAGGGGTAAAAACTGCAATTCTGGCAGGAGTGAGGCTTTGGAAATTGCTGATAATCAATTTGGATATTTTTGCTGTGCAGCAGAGTATGTGCAGGCTGCCAGAAGGCCACAAAAGTGGCATCTGTGGCACCAACACCTAGTTCTGTGTACTCTTGTGCTGTGGAGGGACCACAGGTCCTGTGGATCATGTGCCTTTTGAATCTTTAAAAGCTGTGTTGAGACACGATTTGGCATGCTGAGACTAGGCAGGATTAAGTCTCTGTAAATCTGTACAAAAATTAGCTGTCTTAACATTGCGTTTGACTTGCTCACCCTGGTTGGTTCCAGAACCATCGCCTCTGCTTCCAAAATATTCAGTGGTCTTTTGGCAGGGATCTCACTGCCCAGAGTGCAGCATTTGAAGCAGGTGAAGATACCACTGCTAATACCACTGTGATACTGCTGGCAAGCTTCAGTGGTTACGCTTGGCACGTGCCAAATGTTAACTTCTCTTTTCCAACTTATTTTAGACCCCGTGTTTTAAACTTGCATCTAAGAGTACTAGTATGAACCCGTGCTGAGGCAATCCAGGAGCCTGATCTTGGTGCCTGGGGTTGAATTTGAGGTTTCTTTGGCAGTGAGGAAGCAGAGAAGCTTTGCAAGAGGTTATGGATTAGTTTTCTGGGCTGAGTTGAGAAAAGCTGGAGAGCTGAGGTGCTCTTTCTGTGCAGAAGGATAATTCTTGAAGGAAGAAGCAGGCTACTTCTTGTTGGTGCCTTAAATCTTAACACACAAAACGTTACCAGAGGGAGTTAGTGCAGGAGTCACTCTATGGGTCGCCTATTTATATGATGTGCTGTGTGAACCCCTTTAGATCTGCAGCTCTGTGACAAACAGCGTTTATTTCCTGTCTGGGTGATCTCACCTGCATCCTGCCTGCTAATCTGTCACTGCTGGGCCTCTTCCAGCACTCAGGGAGGAGGGAATTTGGTTCAGGAAAGATTCAAACAGCTGGGTTTTTTTTTGTGTGTGTGTGTTTTGTTTTGAGGGTGCTTGTTTTGGAATAGCTGTTTTTCCCTTCTCTGATTTCACTTGGCTAAAGGGTGGCATCTGACAATATTTAGGCTTTTCTAAAATGTACTGTATTATGAACTCCTGTGAAATGTTTGGGGTTTGTTTTATTTTGATTTGTTTTCCTCCTTCCTGCCCCCTCCCCTCCCCCCCCTTCCGAGGGGAGGAGGGATTTTGGATTTGTCAGTAGTTTATAGTGCTTGATTGTGGAAGCTTTCCAGTGTCCTAATCTTTAGTTTACATGACTTTTAATATGAAGAGAAATTATTTAAAGTAGAGGAGTTCCAACTGCTTGTTCTGTGTTTTGTTCCTCCAAAATTCATGCATAGTGATTTGTCTTAGTGGGAAGTTACAAGAAACACTAATAGTACAAGAACGTAGGACATCAGTAGACCAACTTTTCTTTTCTGTAAAGCATGACCCTTACAAGCCATGAGTATGGAAGTGTGTAAGATCTGCCTTGGTGTAGAGTGAGGCATCTGAAGCCTCTCATCACCCTCTTTTTGCTGATTTGCTCACCAAATGGTATAATTGAACCCTTGGGTTAACGTGCTTGATCCTCTCTTGATTTCTGTGCTTTTAACCATCTGCAAGCTGAAAAGACACCTTTCCTGTCAGCTGTGAGACAATAATCTCTGCCTTGGTCCTTTCTTCCTGTAGAAACTGGAACATTTGCTACAAGGATGCCAAGGTGCTTGTGCCTTCCTCCAGGGGGCCATCCATAAAGTGGAATCTGGAAAATTACCAGCAAGAGCTGAGGTGAGTGTGTCCCTTCCCTCCTGTCACAGCTGGGCCTGGGACAGGAGAGAGCAGGAGGCTGGATAACTGCAGAAAAGCTGTAGCTTTGAATTTATAAGCTGTAGTAGCAGTGTATTCCCTGGGGACAGCAGGACTAGTAGAAGCTAATCTAAACGAAGTGATACTGGGTGTAGAAGCGGGTTCTCTGGTCCCTCAACATCACTCCAGGAGATCTTTTCACCTGTGCTGGTTGCTGCTGGGCCCTCCCTCCAGTGTTGGAGCGTGTTCTTAGCAGCTCCACAGCTGGTACTAGCTTTGGTGTCCCTACTACTGAGCAGCTGCTTCAGGCTGTGCCACACCAGGGTGGCTTGAACGGCCTGGAATAAAGTTAGGTGGCACCATAGATGGTGTTGCTGGAGACGAGGCTGTGCTGCAGTTCCAGCTTTGCTGCCTCCAGAACACACGTTTGGAGCGGGCAAGAGGAGAAAGGTACAAAAGCCAAGACAGTGCTGTTGCAAACACGTGATAGCCCCTACACTTGAGAAGCTGCTGTACCCCTGCCGGTAGGAAATTGCTGCCAGCTCTTCATTGAGTGTCCCAGCTGTAAAACAACAGAGGATGGTGGCTTCTCTGGGCCTTCCTGCAGACATGTATATCCACAAATCCTTCCCGTGCGTCTTGTCCCACAGCCTACAGCTGGACAGGTCCAGGCTCTAAGAGCAGCAGGAGCCAGCTGTGAGTGGGAAACGGGGCTGGAAAGCTTATTCTTTCCATGCCCAGTAAACGGAGGATGGACAATGATAGGAATGGGGGTTCAATTTTAGTCTGGTGGGGAAAGTATGGAGAGCGTAACGTGCATGCACAGTTTATCACCTTGGGTTTGGTAGGCTTGAGAGAAACAGCCGTGGAAACCAAGCTCCCTCTTTCCTGGGGTGGGCCAAGGTGGTTTGTGTGTGGTTTGGGTTGGGTGTTGGTTTTTGCCTGGTCCCTCGTTGCCTGTAGGTTGCAGTAGCCGCTCATCTCGCTCTCGCCATCCCTCCAGGAGGCGGCTGTGCTGCTGAGGAACTACCGGCAGCTGATGAAGAACGTCCTTGAAGACACGCGGCTGGTCAGGCTGCAGCTGGAGGGTGGAGCTCTCCTGGCGAGGCTGAGGAAGGAGGAGTCCTGTGTCACCCTCACCCACGACTACAGGTGAGCCCCAAGAGCGAGAGGAGCAAAAAGCAGGCGCTGGGAAAATCCCTGTGAGATGACCCCATCGTTGGTGAAGCTTCCTGTAGTGAGGACTTTTGTTGGAAAAGCAAAGGTGGAAATAGTAATGAATTTTATTCTAACTCTTTCTTCCCCAGTTTGAAAACTTAAATGGTTAAAGTTCCTTTTCCGTGTCAAACCTGGGTGACTGCACTTAGAGGGTTAGAGTTCCTTTTCCAAGCCAGATCAGACTTATCTTCTGTAGTAGAGAAAGGGCTGGACATTTTGTGCACCTCTAAAACACGAGTCTTAACTGATGCTGCCAGCGATGAATGTTTTAGGTCCAAGGCACTTAGGGCTGGGTGATTTACCAAGGCGTTCCTTATGCCGAGGGGATTTCCAAGGACCTTCTCTGCCAGGAATGCTTTCTGGCCGAGGCCAGCCCTGATCTCCTCGCGCGTCGGTACGGTTTGCACAACCAACTATTCGCTGCCCCTTTGCCAAACGGTGGGTATGAGAAGTGGGGCCGGAGAGAGAGAGGGGCTGTTTGAGATTCCCCGGGGCCTTGCACAACTCCTCTTTGTGCTGTTCAAACACCCGAAGCCTATGGGGCGCGTGAAGGCCTCTGTGCTATGTGCTGTGCAAACAGCAAGGTAGGAGAAGAAAACCCTTGCACCCAGGAGCTCCCAGCCCGAGTGGGAGGTAAAGGCTGGTGTGTGGGAGCAGATGGGTGTCAGGGATGGTGGGGTGGCCCAGAATGACTCCGTGCATCCGCATCCTGGCTCGGCTTAAACTCTCCCTTGCCATCGCAAGCTGGGAGGTTTTAAGGGAGGGAACGGAGAGGAGATAACAAAATAGCTTGCAGAGTATGTCATCTAAACACCGGGGAAAAAGAACATTTCTCTTTGAGAAGCCAGCAAGTGGCTGACAGTGCAAGGTGCTCTCTGTCACTGGGAGATGGGGGTCGGCGTTTTGGTGCTGAGTGAGGGAGGAGCGCGGGGACGGGTCTAACCCTTTCTTCTCCCTTCTTGCTGTGACTCCTGTCAGCAGCTCTGGCAGGCTGTGCAGTCACAGTGTTCTCGCTGGGCTGGTGAAGTACTCTTGAGGCGATTTTGGGTACAATTAGTACAGTATAGCCTTTTCATTCTGACGTGATACGAGAGGCAGAGATAATACAGATTTTTTTTTTATTTTTAGCAACACAGCAACTTTAGAGTCTTAGGAGAACGGGGAGTGCTTTTTATGTTTTGGTTTGGTTTTAAACTAAGCCTGAGTTCTTGTGCGGGGAAATGATCAACTTTGAAACCTGATCTGACTGAGCCCTTAAGGATAATTTACTGCTTTGATTGCCTCAGCAAGGGCAGAGGCGGGGGATACACACATAATTCCCTGATTGCACAGCGTCTGAGTGCCTGCGGAGCCGATGTAGCATGTTCTCTGTTTAATTCAGGCTGTATTTGTTGCCTGCCAGGATGAATGGAGGGTGTGTGCTACGGCTCAAATGTATGTGGCTCTCTCCAGCCTGAGGAATGTAAATGAACACAGTGGGAGGAAGTTAGTCCTCTTCTAACCGGTGGAGTAGTTGCAGAAACTAAAATCCATGCAGTATTTTAATTGAGGAAATGCCTGTTTGTCATGTAACTCAGGGCAGAAAACTAAAGAAGACAACCCTTCCCTGTTCAGGATCCATTTAAATGTGGAAAAAGCTCTATCACTTGGCCAGAAAACTCTGTATAAGGCACTACTGGTTTTAGATCTTCCATGGCTCTGCGCTTGCTCCTTTTCTCCAGACTGGTGTGAGATATTAAAGGTTCTGAGCTCTGCCAGCCCTGGCAAGGCTCCTGTGGTGATGATTTTCAAAGGCTTCTTTAACTAATAGGATCTAAGTAGGGAGGCAAAATACTGTAGTTGACCTGCTAAGCTAGGATGGAGTGGCTAGTGACGTATGTGGCTACAATGTTAGATTTTTGACTGGTGATGTGTGAAAATGGAACAGGACTGGTTGTGTCCATACACTCAGGAGGGCCTGTTATAGTGCTTTTCTGATCTTTGGATTGTAAAACCTTGATCAATGCTTAACAGTCTTTAATTTCACACCCACTCCCCTAATACTTGAAATCAAATTATTTACAAAAGCAAGTCAAGCGGCTTTATTCTTCTGAGCCACCTTTTGGCTCTTGTTTTAATCACATGTTCCATTGTTTTAGTTTTTTTCTACTTCTCTCTTGTGGTGCAAAAGCCTGATCAAGCAGAGAGTCGTGACTGTGAAGGCTTTTTAGTCAGAAGTTGTGACACCAGCTGTGAACAGGTGACTGTCAAAATGTGCAAGAATTGCACATAAAGAGAGAAAAAAAATTGTAAGAGCAGGAGTTTTCTGGACTCTGAACACTCCAGCTAGTTAAAATACGCCAACAAGAAGTGCAGAGCTAAAGGTACAAAACATGATTTTTCTTAAGAGGCACAAAGGGGAAAAGTCCAGCTACACCATCACCTTGGGATTAAACAAGCAGGAGATTGGCTTGCTGCTTCTGGGGTTCTTTTTGCTACGTGGTAAGAATGCAGATGGACAAACCCATCTGAAAACACTCGACTGCAGGTTAGAGATAGTACCCTAAAATCTGTGAGGAAGCAGGTTTGTGCTCTGTACAGCCAGATCTGCCAAATATCTTTCTGGAGCATACAGCAAAGAAGGCTTGCTTTAGCCTTTCTTTAGTAATGAAACTCTTCCCTTGGGCTTGGTTTTGGCCTGTTTCCCTGCTCTGCCCTCCCGGAGAGCCAAGATGCCCTTTGGAGTGTTTGATGACACAGAGCAGTGGGATCTCGTTGCTGCTCAGGTCTGAGTGGAGCTTTGCAAGGGTTTACCAAGCCAGGGACCCAGCTCCTTTCTTGCAGAAACTGAACTCATCCCATCAGAGATGTGGCAGAAGATGCAGAGATCCATTGTGGTACAGCCATTTGTTTCTCTTTGAGAGCCTCTGGGAGTCTTTCCTGGATGGTCATAGAATCATAGAATGATTAGCTTTGGAAGGGACCTTAAAGATCCTTGAGTTCCAGCCCCTGCCCTGGGCAGGGACACCTCCCACCAGACCAGGTTGCTCCAAGTCCCCTCCAACCTGGCCTTGAAGCCCTCCAGGGATGGGGCAGCCACAGCTTCTCGGGGCAACCTGGGCCAGGCTCTCACCACCCTCACAATAAAGAATTTCTTTCTAGTATCTAATCTAAATCTCCCCTCTTTCAATTTAAAACTATTACTACATTCCCTGATAAAGAGTCCCTCAACATCTGTCCTGTAGGCCCCCTTCAGGTACTGGAAGGCCATTATAAGGCCTCCCCGGAGCCTTCTCTTCTCCAGGCTGAACAACCCCAGCTCTCTCAGCCTGTCCTTGTAGGAGAGGTGCTCCAGCCCTCTGATAATTTTTGTAGCCCTCCCTGGACCCGTTCCAAGAGGTCCATGTCCTTCCTGTGTTTAGGACTCCCGAGCTGGACACAGTGCTCCAGGTGGGGTCTCAGGAGAGCAGAGCAGAGGGGTAGAATCACCTCCCTGGCCCTGCTGGCCACACTTCTCTTGATGGAGCACAGCATGTGGGGGGGCTTTCTGGGCTGCCAGTGCACACTGCCAGCTCACATTGAGCTTCTCATCCACGAGCACTCCCAAGCCCTTCTCCTCAGGGCTATTCTCCAGCCATCCTCTGCCCAACCTGTAGTTGTGCCTGGGTCCTATCCTGAGAGATGCTGTAGCACCACAGCAGTGGCTTCGACCAGTAACTCTACTCTGTTCCCAGTATGAGCTCACCACGAGC
This sequence comes from Tringa tobata, assembly GCA_033628505.1. NCBI lineage: Eukaryota > Metazoa > Chordata > Aves > Charadriiformes > Scolopacidae > Tringa > Tringa tobata. Next base: position 49,023 of record JAHREE010150168.1, on the reverse strand, counting down.
CTTCGTTCTCCACCAGGTACTGTGGTAAAAGGTAGCCTTGCTCACCCAGATGCTTATCCGTGAAGGGAAAGAAAGACTTCTCCAAGCAGTCTTTTTGGATCACAACCTTTTCCCAGCATAGAAGGGAGGAGCTCTGTTACCAGAATATGCATCCTGAAGGCAGCCCATTGCAGGGAGCTGGCTAAGGAGGATGTGATGTGCTCAGCTGGTCCCACACCAGGAAAACCAGACTGAATTTGGCCAAAAAGTAGTGTGGGTGTGGTACTGGTGAGCCAGTATCTCTGTGGCGCCTCTTTAAGTGCTGTAATGACAGCTTCAGCACGGGCTGGCCACCCAGAGGTGCAGGTGGACTGCTGAGGGCAGCATTGCCACTTCTTCATGGCTGGTGGAGCTGGCTGGCTTTGAAACCGGCGTGTTTTCCTTCACACCATCTGCCGTGCTGAAGGCTCAGGGCTTCTCCAGGTCTGTTTGCTGAGAGCTGCCAGGTTTTGCTCTCCCAGTCTTTCTGGGGACTGAAACACAGAGCTGTCGGCCAAGCTGAAGTTCCTGTGGCCAAATGCCATGGAGATATCCATCATTTTAATGCTACTAATACTTATTTTTGCACTTTTGGACAGGAAACCTTTAATAAACAGAGTCTTTCTTCATAAGTTAGAAAGAGAGCTGGCTAGCCAGGTGTATCTTTGGCTTCTGGATGCCTAGTGTATTGATCAACCAGCCTGTGGCTTGCAGGCAACTCGCTGAGCCAATTGGGGAAGGTGGACTAATGCGTTGCTTATTTTGTAGTGGATTTTGAAGACTTCTCCAGGCTTGTGATGGAAGTGTCAGAGAAGCTTCCAGAAGCCAGGCAGCAGCAGCGGGAGCTCTCACTAAATTGAGGCAGTCGCGTGGGGCTGGGCAAGAAGGCAGGGAGACTTTTAACCTGGTCTTTAGCCAGACATTTTCCACTGTTGTTCTCATTATTGCTGCTCTTCCAGCATAGCCAAGAGCTGGGAATGCTTCCCTAGACAAAGTGTCCGGTGGTGCCTTTCGTCCTGTAGATACGCTGTGAGTCAGAAGGGGAGTAAAGAAGCTCTGAACATTTTATATTAATATAAAGATGCTTTGTACTAGTTGAACCAGACTACACCTGGCTATCCCAGCAAATCTGTGTTCTCACATTGGCACGGGAGCAGGATTGGGTCGTGTTGTGCATGTTGGTGGGTAAGATAGACACAGGACTGGATGTGAGAGGTGAAAGAGAGAGGGAAAAACCTCCAGTGGTGAAGGAATGGCCAGGTTGGGTGCTGGGCTCTTTGCAACAGGAATCACAGAATCATATGGGGTTGGAAAGGACCTCTGGAGATCATCTAGTCCAACTCCCCTGCCAAAGCAGGAACCAGAAAAAGCATGATCTCTTCCCCCAACCTCCTCATCCGAAAAGAATTTGTGCTTGCAAGCTGTGAATAAGCAGCTTATAAATAGATGGAGGAGTGAATTCTCTTTTTGTTTGCAGAAGGCCATGTCGTTAGTCGCTGTGCTTTGAGGGTGGAGTGGCCAGAGCCAGGAGCTGGTTGTGTGAGCTGGCTATTTTTAGTGTGACTCGGTGGAGATCTGGTTGGGAGCCCGGGGTGGGGACCAGAGCTGAGCAGGGGTAATGGGCAGCGTTGAGCAGGCTTCCTGAGCAGGCTGCCAGGTTCCTCACACCGGGCCTGACTCAATCACCGCAACAAAGAGGGTGATCTTACAGCTGACAGCCTCTGCAGCTCTTGTGTCTGGCTTCCACACCCAGGATTGAAGCTGTGGCAGGTTAATGAAGCAGTGGGTTATAGCTCTGTTAGAATCATAGAATAGAACTGCCCAGGTTGGAAGGGACCTTTCAGATTGAGTCCAACCATCAACCCAGCACTGACAAACCCACCACTAACCCATGTTCCTCAGCACCACATCTGCCCAGCTTTTAAATACCTCCAGGGGTGGCGACTCCACCACTTCCCTGGGCAGCCTGTTCCAATGCTTGACAACCCTTTTGGTGTAGAAATGGTTTCCAATCTCCATCCTAAACCTCCCCTGGCACAACTTGAGCTTTAGGACCCTCTTGTGCTACCACTTTCCATCATGTGCTCTCCTGAGGTGGTCTGCAAGAAGCATCTTCCACTGATTTGTGCCCTTTGTATGGTTCTTCTGTGGACCTAATCCTAAAACCTTCATCTCTTGGTTAGTTCAAGCTCTCTGTATACCTTGAAGCGAGATGCTTTAACCCTGGCCTCAAAGATTGGCAGCTTTCTACCGTGAGACACCTCCACGCTGTTGCTGGTGACACAGAAGATGCTGACGAGCGCGAAACCTTTGGCCTTTAGCGGCGCACGGGTGACAGTGCTCTTCCATGGCCTTATTTGTTTGTGTCGGGTGGAGGGAGGAGCACACGGCGACATTTCTATCCAAACACAGATCGTGCTGCTTTGCTATTCATTTTCCTGACAGTCTAACCTGTTCCCTGGTGGTTTTGGCCGGGTAAAAAGCACTTAGACTCACGTTAACCAAACCTCCTCGCTCCACACATGAAAGAGCACGGAGCTGTGGCTGCTCTGAGCGTGTGAGGTGCTGTGTGGAGCCAGTGGTGGCATTTGCAGAGAGGTGAAAGATCGCAGAGCTCTCTCCAGGTAAGTTTTCCTTGTTCTTTTAGCCTTTTCACGAGATGGTCCCCCTCAGCTCCCTTTCTGCTGTTTATTTTCAGCTGCCTTGTGTCCTAAATCTTTCTGGATTCAGTGGGAATTTGCCCAGAAGACTCCGGTTTTCCTTGGTCTTGTTTGCAATGTTTGTCATGCCAACAGGGCAGTAGGTAATTAGTGACACGCTGTGCCGTTTATTATCTGTTTAAAAATATTACGGAAAAAATTGCCCAAAGTTTCCAGTATAGGATGTTGCTGAAGTGCCTGAAGTTCCTGGCTCAGCCCAGACCATCCCACAAGCACTGTTTTTTATAGGGCTGAGTTTGGGTAGATGTTTCTGCTGCTGGGCTGGTTAGTGGCACGCTCACTGCTATCATATGGATCGTAAACACAAAGAGCATGCAAAAGGAGGGTGTACGAGGGAAATAGGTGTGTGGGTATTTATTTGAGCAGGACATCTTGAAAACCTGGTGGTCCTAACTCCAAGACTAGTGCAGTCAACTGAGATGACAACATGTATAAATGGCTTAACATACGTGGGATCAGGTTTGGAGATAGGAGGTTTGGTAGAAAACCACAGCTTGATGCTTGCTGTTCCCAGCACGGTGTTTCCACATCCTACCTCACTGCGGGGTGAGCTTTTTTCATAAGTCAGCTACTTGTTGGTTTGGGATTCCTTATAATGTTGTGGGTTTTTTTTTTCCAGTCGGTGTTATGGATCTTACTGGGACTTGAAATCAGCCAGAGCCTGAACACAGTTTTATTGTAACTGAATGCAAGGCAGGTTGGGGACTTGGACACTTGTTTACCTGTGTGCATCAAGCCCCTTTGCTTTTAAAGGGACTTAAGTATGTTTCTGCTAAAAACATGTTTAAAGGAGCTGTGCTGCAGAAGAGAATTCTCGGTGTGCTGTGTTACTGGGTGCGTGTGCCTCAGGTAGCCTGGTGAGGAGGGATTCGGTCAGGTCTGTGGTCTCAGCTACATCCTCTGTTCCCATAAGGAATGGCAGGAATCCCACAGGCAATCCCAAATGTGATGTTTGACCTCTGTGCCTTTTTTAAGGACACCTCCGAGTTCTAAAAACTATACCCGGCTCCTCGAATACTTTTATTAGGTAATTAGAGCCGCAGCGGCTATTTGCGTGCTGCAGAAAATAATTCCAATTAGCAACATCTGCATTAGCTTCACTATGGCTGGTGTGAATTTTAACCTCAGCTGGGCGTGAAGTTTTCTAGAAGGGCTTAAATGCATTTTTCTTCCTGCGAAACAGCCCTCGGGAACGCAGGACAAAGCTGGAAGGCTATTTTTGCTGAAGCATCGCTCAGGATGTTTAAGTGATTCGTAGCCAAGGTATCAGCCCCGATGATCTGGGTGATGTCCTTGGACTAAGCCATCCTTTAAATCTCCTTGTTGCCAGATCCTATTCCATTTTCTGCCAACAACTGTAGAGACACCCACAAGGGAAGTTGAGCACCAGGAGTGGAAGACTATGTGAGGCTAATGTTGTAACATCTGACTGTGTTTCTTCTAAATTAGAGTGATCAGGGTTATCTGATTTTCTAGGGCACGTTAGCTGCAATATACTCACCTAAAACCCACCAAATACGGTGGACAAGGCACTATGTCTCATGTTTTCTTCCATCTGTGAATTTTTTATCATTTTAAAATTGACCCAGACTGGTCAGTGGATGAGCTCTGATTTTAGCCCTCTCTTTAGAGCTGTTCTTTGGCTGTTGGTTAGAGCAGTTTTTCAAGGGCTAATTGCAGAACATTAATGGTTCTGCTGCCTCCCTCTATTTGCATCTGGCTGGTTCCTGCAGCACCTGCTCTGGCAGGCCTGCAGGATGCCTCCTCTCTACCCATCTATTTTTGAAAACAAATCAGGTATTTTGCTTCGAAAACTAAAGTGTAACACTCCAAGGCTAGCTTTTTTTCTTTTTTTTTTTTTTTTTTTTTTCCCAAGGATGGATTCAGACAGAAATGGGCTTTCTAAATTATAGGTTTGAAATTACCCTGCCATTATCCGACAGCCTGGCACCTCTCCAGAAAACTGAGGACGTTTGGAACCTTTTCCACTGAAACGATAATTGCCCAATGAAAACAGGATTTGGGGGAAACATAAACTGATACCAAGCTACTCCTTTTTGCTATAAATTATATTGACTCTGTGCTATTGCAAAATTGCTTTGGATGATTTGACCATGGAAGAATGTAGTGAAAGACTCTTATTACCACACTAACGTGCGCAGGGAAATTGCAACGCATCCAAACAAATCTAAGCTTAGACGAGACTTTCCACTGACTTCAAACAACTCTCTGCTTTTCTTCCTCAGAGCTGCTCAGGCCACTATTAAAATACCTTTTAAGGACCTTAACAACCAGGTGTTTTCCTTTGTGTGGCAGGACGGGAGTCATTTTTTCTTCTTCAGCCAAATTTTCAATATTTGGTTTGTTTACGCCAAGGTGCCTTGAAGGAGATGAAAGGAAAGACAGGAATAAAAAAAACTCCTGACTCTGAAAAAGAAGTAGCTTGTTTATGCAAGGTATCATTTTCCCCTGAAACTCCCTGTTGCAGGATATGGTGGTGTTTACTAGTGTGCTAGAAATGATTTAGAAAGTTTTTAAGATGTGGATCAGCAAATGGGTGGGTGTTTGTAGGTAGGTAAAGAGATGTGCAGAGATTCGGGAGAACGTGCCCAGTGGATACTCCCTGTGAGCACTGGAAGTGCCCAAGTGAATTGATAAAACAAACTTTCCAATGGAGTGTGAGGGATTTCTTTGTTTGGCCTGGTTTGCCCACCTGCTTTGCCCTGCAGGGTGGGAAGGGTTCTATTTTCCTCTAGTCAGAGAGTCTGTTGGGCTGGTAGAAGTGAACTTTGAGGAGCTGACGATGTATGAATGGAGTTACCTTGGAGATGCAAGAGAAGACCAACAACTAGACATTGAGGTTTTACCAAATGCCTGCCAAGCGAGGCAGAACATGTGAAAAGAGCGTGGCTGGACCCCAAAACAAAGGGCTGAGGTGCTGGGATGCTGGAGGAACTTGGTGGAGGAGGAGGAATGGGGTAAGGCCACACCTGGGGTTCCTCTGGGGCTCTGAGCCCGGAGGAGCCGTTTAGAAACACCTTTTTCCTGGGTGGCTTGTGTGCAGCCAATGATAAAATGACTTAAATGGCAAGAGTAAGGGATTTTTGAATATGATATATGCCTTAAACAGCCCAACTTAAAATGAGAACTAATTTCCAGCCCTCTTACCTGAAATGAGTTCCCTGCTAACAGTATAAGCTCCCAAATGCATCCTTGGCTGACTCTAAGCTTGAGATGCCTGTGGGTCAGTAAAGCAAAGGTTCTCCACGTGTGCCTTTAGTAGTAGGATGTCACTTTTAATGCCGTTTAATGAGCTGAGATAGAGGGGAGATGACTGGGTATCTGTAGACGTGTGTAGCTCCCGTGTTATTTGTGGAGACCACAGCTGATGATGCAGAGGGCTGGAGGGTTCACTTCAACTTGGAGGCTGTAGCTCCGTTCTTCCCCACCGCTTTCTGAAAAGGCAAGGAAGTCTTGGTCTTATTGAGATCTTCAGAGTCTGGCTCTTTATTTTTCTAAGATTTTCAGTAGTATGGAATAATTCCTTCTATGGAAGGAACATGCATGGGGCCAGGAGAGTGCTGGTTGGGGGGAGGGGGGGGGAATTTTTTTCCAGGCCTTGATCTCAGCAGCGAGCAGTTTACCCAAATCCCTTCTCTTCTCCTGAAGCAGGCTCTCGGGGTTCAGTGGGTGGGCCAGCAGGAGTATCTCATTACTGCATTTTTTGAACTTGACCTTCCCTGGAGCAAATGCTGGTCATAAGGCCAACACTGGTCTCAAGTGAGCTCCAAGGCACTGCTCTTGTCCACGATGGCATGGTGAATTCACCTCTTTACACAGTGAGCTTGTGACCGGTCTATTTCTGTTTAAAAAAAAAAAAAATTAAAATATGTTTATTTTGTAATCACTTCCCATCCCTCTACCTTAAGGGTGGTTTTTCCCATAGTTGCAGTGCTGTCTCCAGGTGAGCCCATGTTTGGTGACTGTGGGAAACGTGCTGTCTGCTCAGTGGGAATCTTTAGCATTTCGAGCCCTGCAGCCCAGGTTGGGACCGACTCCTGTCAAGGAAAACTACTCAGATTTGAGACAACTGGGGTCCCGTTTCCTCCACTGGGTATGGAAAGGAGCAGGGTGGGACTCCCTGGCTCCCTTCTCCTGTGTTGGATTGCACTGGGTGCTGGGCCAAGCCAAGGCAGGAGCTGGAAATCTTCTTTCCAGTTGCTACACCATAAGGTCACTGTCTTGCAATATCTCGTTAAGCGCTGAAGCCACGCGTGCTTTCTTTGTCATGGGCTTGGGTGGACATGAGGACTCCCATTACAGAAAGGTCTAGCAGGTCAATCCAGCTTGCTGATGAGTCCCATCAAAGAAGCAGCATCAATCACTAAAGCGATTTCCATGGAAGCTCAGAGTAAAGGTTGGAAAAACATTTTGCCCTGACGAAAGGGTAATTGCAAATGTTTGCATATAACAATGTAATGTCTGAAGTTGTAGGTGGTTGCTTGTTTGTGCCAGTGGGAGGAAGAGCATTTGCTGTCCCGGTGTGTTTTCCTGAGTGGATGAGAGCATTGATGCCAGCAGGGACTTCAGCCCCGTGGGAGTGAGGCCGAAGGGTGTCTGTCTGTCTGGCTGGCTGGCCGTCAGTGAGCTGGAGCCTTGTATCAGTCAGGTATTCCTTTCTGAACACTCTGCTGCGCAGAACCCAACAGCCTTTCATGCTGCTGCCAGATAGAACTTCCAGCCATCTTCTGAGCTGTTCCTCATGAGCTGTCCTAGCTGTGTCACTGCGGCTGATGGGAACTGGCCTTCACAACCTGCTCCGTAAACACGGGGGAAAAAACGTGTAAAAATGCTTTCCAGAGCTCGCCTTGGACCAGGGGTTATGGCTCTGCTGCTGCAGGTCTCCTGGCTTGGACCTGGCTCTGTCCCTGGGAAAGGATAATGAAGCAGAAGGCTCATCTCCTCGCTGGTTGTTTATGGTGGTTTTGGGAAAGGTGGGAGCAGAGTTACGGCTCGGATGGTTCTGTCGGAGCTTGCGGGGTCTCTGTAGAGAGCCTGTCTCCTCTGCACTGCAGTAGCACTAATCTCAGGCCAGAAATAATTCAGGGGATTTTTGGCTGCACTTTGGAGAAATTCATTCAGTCTAATGGCATTTTTTGCAAAGGAAAAACAAAAGTATCTAAGAGCCTGAGGTTGGAGGAGTTGGCTGTTGCACAGCGGGTGGAATTCTGAATGGAAAAATCCTGTGGATTTCTGCTATGCAGAGCTAGTTGTCTAGACCTATTGTACCACCTCGTGTCAATTAAGTACTACCTGAAAATTATGGGATGGTTGCCACTAAACGCTCGTATTCAGTTGCATTCCATAGGTTCAAGATGCCTATCTATGACAGAAAGAAATGCGAATGCAGAATTGCTTCCATGAATTCCCATTAGCGAAGCTTTCAGAATTTTATTAGCTACCTATTTCTCAAGTGCTTTGGCTAATTTTAATAATATGATTGACCAAAAAAAAAGAAAAAAAAGCCAGAAGGCTGTAAAACAGCTGCAAAATGAAAGCTGGTTTAGGGTGAGTACAGGGGATGCTCAGGCAGCTGAGCTGTGGCAGGTAGAGCACAGCTGGATGAGGCTTGTAGTATTTTTGTTCAAGGTGTCTGGTGAGTCCATGCTTGCAAAAGGAGGGGAAATCTAGAAGGAGAAGAAATATGAGAAGTTCAGGGACACAAAGAAAAAGCTTGAATGCCGTTCTGTATTATTTGGTCCACCCTGTGCTGGAGAGGTGCTGCAGGCATCTGAAAGGAACCTGTGCATAGTCATCATCGTGCCAGGATTAAATGGGGTGCAGAGTCCCTGGCTCCAGCATCCAAGGGCACTCCAGCCTGAACCCCTCCATCCCTGCCTGTGCACACAGGAGGCTCACTTCTGCTGTGGCTGGGCTGGCAGGGCCTGAGGCTTCCCTGTCAGGCTTTGGTGAGCACGGCAAAAATGCCCATCCAGCACAAGACTGTAAAATTCAATTTCTCTTGGCACGCTTTGAATTGTCGTTTGGCTGGTGGAAATTCCCGAGAGCGAGCGGGGCATCAAGTGCCTTATGTTGTTGTTGTCATTTAGGAGAGGTTTACTTCCTGGTGATTGCTTATCTACTCAATTCAAATAGTGGTTTTGGACACTGAGACTGCCTGAGCAGAGTGTTGTGTGAAAGCCAGCTCGTGCAATAATCTGCATTTATGAAAAGCTGAGCATCTTGTCTGAAAGGACAAGTACACTAAGTTTTGCAAGGAGCCTGGCTGGGAGATATCCTTGTCCTTCCTGCCAGGTTATCTGCACTGGGATCAAAATGTGGAAAATGAGGAACGTGCCGGGAGCAGCAGCATTCTCCTCCGTATGGAGATGACCATTATGGGGAGGATGACTCAAACGCTGTTGTTCAGCCAAGCCATGTTTGCATGAAATGAAGAGTTTGCATGAAGGACCTAATTCAAAACCCCTGACCAGACTTGTGTCCCTTTCCAGAGACGCGCTCGATGCTGCCAGCGTCCTTTACAATCGAGTTGATGAGGGCGTTCACCGGTTGGTGATGCTGTCAAACAAACGCATCCAGGAGCTGGAGCTGGTGATGGAGTTCGAGAAAGTGGAAGAATGTTTTAAGGAGGTAAGGCCTCTGGTTGTCAGTTCCAGTGACTGCCTGCTGCCACCCTCTGACTGTTCATCCTACAGCAGGTCCTGGGCTATTGATCTCTTGTGTGAAGGTGTAGGGTGATGCCTGTAGACCCTTAAGAAGAACACCTAAGCAACTGAACATTAGAATCTGAGATACGTTTTCAGATGTGCTGAGAACCAAGCCACTGTATGCCTGGTTACCTGTTGATACCAAGTATAGAATAATGGAATGCTTTGGGTTGGAAGGGACCATAAAGATCATCTAGTCCTACCCTGCAGGTGCAGGGACATCTCCCACCAGACCAGCTTGCTCCAAGCCCCCTCCAACCTGGCCTTGAACCCCAAAGGATGGGGCAGCCACAGCTTCTCTGGCCAACCTGGGCCAGGCTCTCACCACCCTCACGCCAAACAAGTTCTTCCCCACATCTCATCTCCAACTCCCCTCTTGCAGGGTCAAATCCTTCCCCCTCCTCCTAGGGCTCTCCTCCCTCATCCAGAGTCCCTCCCCAGCTTTCCTGGAGCCCCCCTTCTTTAGGGACTGGAAGGGGCTCCAAGGTCTCCCCGGAGCCTTCTCTTCTCCAGGCTGAACCCCCCCAACTCTCTCAGCCTGTCCTCCCAGCAGAGGGGCTCCAGCCCTCCCAGCATCTCTGTGGCCTCCTCTGGCCCCGCTCCAACAGCTCCATGTCCTTCTGCTGTTGGTGGCCCCAGAGCTGGAGGCAGCACTGGTTGGGGGGTGTCTCCCCAGAGCGGAGCAGAGGAGTAGATTAAGACAAGTGACAGTCTCCTGGCTGCTCTCTAGGAGTGGATCAGTCAAACCCCATAAACAGCTGTGATGTTTCTCCATATGTAGCGACCACAGTGTAGTGGCTCATTGCTAAACAGTACACTTGGGGGTGGAGTGTCTTGTTTAGCAAAAGTACCTGCCCAGCAAGACTGCTGAGAAGCCGTTCTTCATGCTTCATCCTGAGAAGCAGCAGAGGAATGGCAACGACCTGATGACGAGTCCGTGTGTCCCCTCCGGGCTGTGGTTCCTGCAGGGTTTGCTTATGTCCTGCTGCTGAATGAGCCCCACGTTGTGTACCCCAGGGTGGCTGCCCGGCCCTGCTGCCTTCTCTGTTGTTTGTGCTCAAGTCCCTGCTCTCTGATAAGGCCCAGGCACACCCTGTCCCCTCTGGGTCCAGTCACATAATGGCCATTCCTGAAACTCATCGATAACAAGAAGCTCTGTCTGTCACTTATTACCCTGTGTGTGAAGGGTTGTGTGCTGTTTGGAGCTCACCTTAGGAACCTGCATCCTTAAAGATCGGTGCTAGGACCAGTTTGACCCTTGCTGTTCTAGGATTCTGGGCTCTTGTCCTCTGGAGACAACTGGATTTGCAAAGGAGCCTGTAGCCGACCTGTTATTTCCACGGGCTGAGGTAGATCCATGAGTTTTAATGACTTCCCATTTGGAAGCAGACACTCGGGCGCCGTGTGCGCTGTGCGTTCAGGATGAGAAGTGTGATGCAAGAACCCTGTAGAGACTCCCTTAAGCGCACTAGTTCCAATTAATTAGGTTCCTAATTCCAACCAGGAATGAAAAGAGGCACAAAGGCAGGCTCTGCAACCTCTCCCTGCTTTAAACTGGACTTTTTTGGGCTTGAATCGAGCAAAACTGCCTGCTTGCAGCTCACCAGTGGTGGCAACTTCTAAGCCTGCCTAGGAGGTGTAGGCAGCAGCAGTGTGCCCTCCTCTGTGGTACGGTCCCAACTTGGGAACACCCCCCATCTCATCTTTTTTTGCCCATGGGCTTGTTCCACGAGCGCAGACCCTCTCCTTTCTAGTCCAGGGAGTTGGTCCCTGACGGTGGGGTTGGGTCGGGATATGGATTTAGATGTTAGAGGAAAACAGGATGCGTGGGGTGTTAGGAAACACTGAGTCTCTCCCTCCCCCCAGGCACAGCTACGCCTGAAGCGTTGCACACCAGTTTGCTCCCCTGTTTTTAAAACCCACTGCTGATGGAGACGCTGCGTTATCCTGTTTGGCCTCCTGCATCTGCTTGGCTTTTAGGACGCTCTCGTTAGTTCTCTACCCGTGTTTCAAGATAGAGGCTTCCAACTGCAGCAGTGGCTGGGCTCGGGGGAGCCTGCGGTTACTGCACGGCTTTGTGGGGAGCTTGTCCCCCCGAAAACCAGTAACTGAGAGTCTCAGAGAACTGGGAAACGCTGCAGATGGGGAGAATCTGCCGGTGCGTTCACACTGATGGAGTTATAGAGTCATAGAGTTGTCCAGGCCAGAAGGGACCTCCAAAGGTCATCTAGTCCGACCCCCCCGCAGTCAGCAGGGACACCCCCAACTAGACCAGGTTGCCCAGGGCCTCGTCGAGCCTCACCTTGAATATCTCCAGGGAAGGGGCCTCAACCACCTCCCTGGACAACCTGTTCCAGTGCTCCACCACCCTCACAGTGAAGAACCTTCTCCTAATCTCCAGTCTAAATCTGTTCCCCTCCAGCTTAAAGCCATTGCCCCTCATCCTGTCACTGCAGGCCTTTGTAAACAGGTTCTCCCCAGCCTTCCTGTAGGCCCCCTTCAGGTACTGGAAGGCCGCTATGAGGTCTCCCCGGAGCCTCCTCTTCTCCAGGCTGAACAACCCCAGCTCCCTCAGCCTGTCCTCGTAGCAGAGGTGCTCCATCCCCCCGATCATCCTCGTGGCCCTCCTCTGGACCCTCTCCATCAGCTCCATGTCCTTCTTATGTTGAGGGCTCCAGACCTGCACACAATACTCCAGGTGAGGTCTCACCAGAGCAGAGTAAAGTGGAAGAATTCTCTTTCTGGACCTGCTGGAACACATCTTTTGATGCAGCCCAGGATGCCATTGGCCTTCTGGGCTGCAACTGCTCATGTCCAGCTTCTCGACCACCAGCACCCCCAAGTCCCTTTCCCCCTGCCAGTCAGAAAAGGGAAGTGGTGTAGGAAATCTGTCAGCAGAGAGATTTTTATCCCACTCGGGGGCAACAATAATAGGGATATCAGGCCAGCCTGCAGGTTGTGGGGCTCACGTTAGCTCACAGCTCACCCGAAACAGAGCCCAAGCAGCTACTTGCCCTGTTTATGCCTGAGGCCAGTGAGCAATAGCAGAGCTTTGCAATTACTCAGTAGCCTGAAGTGGAAAAACTCCTGGGAGGAGGTTCAGGCTGAAATCCTGGGATGGGGGGGGAGCAGTGTACACGTGTGTTCTTTCCAGTAACGAAGTGACCAGTGTTAGGAGAGCCATTCCTTGCTCTTTCCACGTAAAGGCCTACCTCAGTGAGTAGCACAGAGTGACTAAGAGTGGAGCTTTTCCTTTTTCTCCTAGGTCAGCAGTTGGATTGAGAACGTTGGCAGAAAGCGGCTAAAGGAAACGATCAACCTGGATGATTCTTTGGAGATGCTGCTTCAAGCACAGAAGCAGTTCAGAGAGTTTGATCTTATTGCCAGTGTAAGTGTTGTCTGATTGGAAAAATGTGTTCTCCAGGGTCTGAGTCGGTAACGTGTGTGCCTTGTACGTGCTCAGCCAAACCCCTGGTGCTAAGATGGCACTGGGAGACGGTTCTTCACCAAGGTGTCTATCATCCCATTGCACTACTGAGCTTCTCTGCCCTCCTTCTGTAGACAAAGCCACCAGCTCAGCCCTTCAGTAGATGATATTTGTCTGTCTTAAATAAAATAACTACTGTGGTGATGGAAGATGGATTTTTGTTCATCCCTTGATGCACTTGTAACACTGTCTTTTTTTGATCCTAATTGACCTGTGTCCTTACAGTCTAGGCCTTTACGAGCTGCTGGGTGGCTCGTGTAAATCATAACAGAGGTCAGGATATTCTGCTGTAAACAAGTCCACCCCTGCTTATGTGATTTGAACCTTAAAAACCAGTCTAATTAGTCCTGGTCGTTAATGACCTTGAAGACTATCTACTGTCCATGTCAGGTCTCTATACTCATACGTAATTGCATTTTGCTTTCAGGACTATTGTAGAAGGGGACAAGAAGCGCTAAAGAAGATGGATCGATGGGAAGACTTCTCCTCTGTGGATGTACAGTCTTACAGGGTGAAGCTGCAGAACTACAAAGACCAGCTGGAGGAGTTCTGCACTCAGCTGGACGAGAACAGGCACCGAATCTGTGAGACGGTCAGGCTGTACGAGTTCTTTGACAAGGTAAGACTTCTCTGTGCATCTGCTGCACGGGGGAGGGTGTAAGAAGCCTGCTTGGACCCGGTCCAGAGCTTGGTTGTTTATGAGAAGTGTGAAACGCAGTGTGTGTACCCACAAGGGGCTGGATCTACCACCTGCAAAAGCCCCTTCGTGCTTGTGTGTCTGGAGTGATTCTTTTCAAGTCAGTATGTGGAAGAAGAGGGGGGTGTTTATTCAAGAAAATACCTGCATCTCTTAAAAATAGAGGTCTTCTGCTGTCTGAGCTGTAGCTTGTAGGCCTCTCCTGTGGCTGCAGTGGACAGAAGAGTCGTGGCAGTGCTGGCCAAAAGATTGGCTACTTGTGTCCGAGTCTTGGCCACCAGGCCAGGGTAGGCTGCCTGTGTTTTGTTAAACCCTAAACATGGCCCAGCTCCTCCCTTGTGATGGGCTGTGTGAGGACATGGAGCATGAGTATGGGGGACTGGGCAGTGTGGCTGCAGGACCCAAGGGGACCGGGTTGGCCCAGTCATCTGTGAAGCAGGAGAGGGTACTGAGTCCCTCACCTTCTCACCTGCTTGGTTTAATGCAGACCTGCAGCTGGATCTGGTGTCCTTTAATTTCTAAAGCTGCAGATGAATAAACAATAGGATTTTCTAAGTGCATTTTAAAATACAGCTTTGGCAAGCACGGAAGGCCAGGGAGCCTGTGCTCCGTTTATTCCGCACTTGTACAAACATTGGGTATTGAACTTCTCAAATTCCACAAAGAATAGACACGAAATGTTAAGCTGTACCAGATGTAGGTGCCACTTGGTTGCTGTCTCTGCGCTGGCTTCTTGGCAGCCAGAAGTGCTTGGAAGAGGGGGCAGGAAATTCAGCTCAACATGAGAACGTGGAGAAGCCTCCTGTGCGAGGGAGGAAAACGGAGAAGGAAGCAACCCAGAACGTTGCTGTCAGGACGTGTGGGGATTGAGTTTGGTGATGCTGGGCTCATCTCTGCAGTTCACTGTGCAGGTGGGAGATGCTCTTGCTGTGGGAACGTGTCATTGTGGTTTTTTCCATGCTCTCCATGAGAGAGGAGTGCCGTGTGTGTGGTAGGAGAACAGCAGGAACCCATGCTCTGCTCGCTGAGCACAGATGTTCAGGGGCTGCTCTTGAACACCCTTTGCCATCGTGGGAAGGCTACGTTTTGTCATATTTCCTCAGATGGTGCTTTTGTGTCCCTCAGCTTAAGTTTGTGGCCAAGCCAAATGTCAATCCTGCACGAATCTACCCAGCCACAGCTGGAGATTTCTGGAGCACGGACATGGCACCTAATGGCCTCTCTGTCCCCTGTTTGGGCATGGAAACCACATTGTGGTAGTAGCTCTTAGGCTTCCAGGGTGGTTGGACATGACTCAATGGCCATGGGTGTTCTTCCACAGCTTCAAAGCTTGGGACATTCCAAGGGGGATTAATCCCAAAGATTGCCCATTTCTTTTCCTAGGGCTTCAGAGCACCCCTCATACAGCTTCTTTTTGGTGGATGATAGTTGAGGATGCAGTCCTTGGTGGTTGCAGCACCAAGAGCATCCCTCTCGGTTGTGCCTTTCATGGTGCGTAGCCCCCGTGACAGCTGTGATCGTGGCACAGTGTTTGTGCACTACTTTGGTGTGGAGGAGAGGTATCTGGGTTGGCGAGGGAGGAGGGTTTTGATCTGGCTGGTTTCAGCAGAACTATAAACAGTGCTGGTGGTGTAAATATCAGACTGTGTATTGGGAACCGGTGGCCAACCGAAACCAGGGGTGTGGAGGGGCTACATCCTGCAGCTGGGGGATGAGGGCAGAAATGGCCGCTCAGCATCAAAGTTCTTTCCGTGCCGATTGCTTTGATCTTCATCTCCAGAATCTCCTGCCTTCCCAAAGCAAAGTCAGTGGTGTGGTCTGGGAGGTGGGGGGAAAGCAGATTTTTATCTACGCTGATTTGACTCTTCTGATGCTGAGCTGCTTTCACCTTCTTGGGGTTGATCTTGTGAGCCTGACCCCCTTCTCTCTTCCCTAATATCAGAGGGCATCAACAGCAGGAGTCTAAGCTAAGCAATGTCCTTGTTTTTTCCTTCTTGTAACAAGCCTGCAGCGTGCCAGACCCCAGGATTTGGGGAAGGAGCCCAAGGATGTGTAAGCAATGTACGCTGTGGGAATGAGCTGGCACCCTCTGAGCTCTCCAAACGTCTTAGCGTGTGCCAAGGGAGTGGAGGATCATGGTATTCATCCCTCGCTGCCTACTGAGAATAGGAGGCTCCATTCTGCTGGTCCTTCTTCTGCATCTGGTGGACGAGTGTTTGGTGGCTGCCAGACAGGAGAACACAAGCCTGTATGGTCCATGAAGACACCGTACCGTGTGTTTTTCATTGCTTGGCGGTTCCTGGTGGCCTGTTGGAGCTCTCTGTGAGGAAGCAGGCTGAGCTGGGCCAGACCGCGTGGAGCTTGCAGATGGGCTGGCAGGATTCCCTAGCCAAAGCCCTGACTGGTGCCAAGCTGGATGTTTCCATTTGTCCCCGCTTCCTTTGTGGCAGGAGCTCTCGGTGCCTGAGAGGGGCTGGCTGGTGGCTGGGCTGAGGCAGGAGGAGCGGTGGCAGGGAAGCTGCCTTCCCTGGCTCTGATCTCAGGCAGGGGATTGTGTTTCAGTCCCACAAACTCAAGGCGGGCATACTTGGGGACCTGCCACCTCCCCGTGGCTTCGGGCTGGTCTGGCCATTGTCCCCTTGTTTACTCAGTTCCAAAAGCGTGTTGGGACCTGGCACCACAGGGTGCTTTGGTGGGTAAATGGGGAGCTGAGCAAGCACCCTGTGTGTTGTAGAATCGTAGAATTGTCTGGGTTGGAAGGGACCTTTCAGATCATCGAGTCCAACCATCAACCCAACACTGACAAAAACCATCTCTAAATCATGTCTCTAAGCTCCGTGTCTGCCCATCTTTTAAATATCTCCAGGGATGGTAATTCCACCACTTCCTTGTTCTAATGCTTAATAACCCCTTCGGTGTAAAAAATTTTTCCTAATATCCAGTCTGAACCCTCCCTGGCACAACTTGAGGCCGTTTGTTCTGGGGTGCTTGCAAAGGCGGTGGCCAGTGCCCTTCTCTGCCACTGCCCATCCTGGCTTCACAGTGACACTGCCACAGACACACCATCAGTACCAGAAGGAGCTAGAGCAGGTCTCCCTCTCCTTGCTTATCCCACGAGCCTTCACATTTTGTCCTCTCTTGAGCTTTCTCTGCGTGAAATTATTTCCCAGCTCGCTCTTAACGTCCCTCGGTCTCCCCATGCTCTTGACTTTCCCATGAGGGTTGGAGTAGATGATTTCACTGAATTTCACTGAATTTCACTGATTTTTAGAGTTGGAAGGGACCATAGAGATCATCTAGTCCAACTCTCGTGCCAAAGCAGGACCACCCAGAGCATGTCAGATCATGCCACTCAGGATGGCATCCAGGCGGGTCTTGAAAATCTCCCAAGAAGGGGACTCCACGACCTCCCTGGGCAGCCTGTTCCAGGGCTCCGTCACCCTCACTGTGAAAAAGTTCCTCCTCATATTCAAGTGGAACGTCTTATGTTCCAACTTGTGCCCATTACCCCTTGTCCTCTCACTGGCAACTACTGAAAAGAGTCTGGTTCCCTCCTCCTTCAGTCCGCCCTTGAGATACTTATAGGTATTAATTAGGTCTCCCCTCAGCCTTCTCTTCTCCAGACTAAAGAGTCCCAGCTCTCTCAGCCTCTCCTCATCAGGGAGATGCTCCAGTCCTCGAATCATCTTTGTTGCCCTACGCTGGACTCTTTCCAGTAGTTCCCTATCCCTCTTGAACTGGGGAGCCCAGAACTGGACACAGTATTCCAGTTGTGGCCTCACCAGCGCAGAGTAGAGAGGGAGAATGACCTCCCTCGACCTGCTGGCCACACTCTTCCCTATGCAGCCCAGGATTCCGTTGGCCCTCTTGGCTACAAGAGCACACTGTTTGCTCATTGTCATTTTATTGTCCACCAGGACCCCCAGATCCTTTTCTTCGGAGCTTGTCGCCAGGAGGTCCATGCCTAACCTGTATTGATGCCTATGATCTCCAAAGGTCTCTTCCAACCCCTACCGTTCTGTGATGCGCAAAGCCTGTGCCCGTGGGCTTGAAGTGGCCCGTGGGCTTGAAGTGGCCCGTGTGAGAGCCGTGTGCCCTGTCAGCACCGCAGCCACCTCACTCCTGGTGACACGGCCGGTGAGCTGGCACACACAGCACCGTCTCTGCCAGCCCAGCGATGACAACCAGTCCTGCAGAAGGTCAGTGGTGAGGGTGAGTGACGCTTGATGGCAACAGTCACTCTGGAAGAGACCCAACCAGAAAGGGCAGAGTCCCATCACAGCAGCTCAGCGCCTGCATCCCCTGGGGTGCCCGGAGCCTCCCACCTGAACTGTCTCTGTCATCACAGGAGGGACCTGAGGCGGCCCCAGGGGTTTTTTTCCTGCTTCTCAGGATGTTGTGCAAGACCTTACTGCTTTCCGTGCTCGGGGAAAGTGTGGGCATTGCTCTGTTCTGGCCTGGGAGTCTCTTGGGCCCTTGCCTTGTGTTTCCTTTCTGAAGGAAGCTCCTCTGAGTCCCACCGCTCAGGATTGTGCTGGGATGAGACAGGGTAGCATTTCCCTTGTTGGGATTTCTTTGGGCTCTGCTCCATGAGCTGTTCCTTCAGTGGTGTTCTCTGTCTGCCACCCCCAGATCCTGTCCCTCAAAGGACCCCTGGTCCTGTCTGTGCTGACTGTGGGTCCTCAGCAATGATCTCCATCCATCCATCCCCAGCTTCTTGCTTCCGAGCTCCGTTGGAGCAGGCAGAATGTTGCCCAACCCCTCTCCACCTGTGTTGACATCTCTCCTGGTGTGAGTTACCTGCTCTCACGTGTGGATCTGCCCCCACAGCCGGTTCTCCTCCTCCTCCTCTCCCTCTCCTCAGCCACTTTGTTCTTTGTGGCTTAGAAAACAAAGCCTTTGGCAAGTGAAGGAGGTGCCTGCCCTTCCTGGGGGAGGGCCAGCTGTCCTGCATTTGATTATGGCAGCGCCTCCTCATCCCTCCCCATTGTCCTGCCTGCCGTAGGAATGCCAGCCTTTTTACGCTCCATCCCCTGAACAAGTGTTGTGCTGCCTCTGGGGCCCGAAGAGGGGCTGGGGGACCCTTCTTCCCATCCCTCCAGGCCCTGCTTGGCAGGAGAACCTTCTCTGCACATCTCCATGCGCCTTCCTTCCACGTCGCATCCCTCCCCTCCTGACTCCGGCGGCAGCAAAGCCTCTTGTAAGTAAGTACCAAGTCTCTGGCGCTCGGGCTGACGTGTGAGTCCTATTGGAGATTGTTTGGGGAGACAATGTTAGAGAGGGCTTTTCACTGGGTTGCTTGTGTGCGGCTGGCTGCCTCCAGCCTGAGTCACAGCCCTTTGTGTGCCTCTTTTGTGGGCTCAGACAGAGCCCGGGGAGCCCAGCGCGTCTCAGCGTGGTCCCTCCGAATGCCAGGGCTGCGCTGGCTGTAACACGGCAGCGCCCGACCCTCCATCTCTTTATTAGAGCATTTTTTTGGTGATTATTTCCCTGGGCATAATTTAATTGCAGCTAGAAGGCATTGCAGGTGGCACCTCTCCATCTGCCCCGACTTCTTTCTGTTAAAGGTCGGGGGCAGCGTAAGAGGGGGCTGCTCCCTGAGCCTACCCCAAAGTTTGCCGGGGTCCCATCCTGGGAATGCCTGAGCCCTGTTGGCACCGTGTTCCCAGCTTCCAGAGGTGGATCTGAGCCTAGATGTGACAGCAGAAATCCACAGCGTGACAAATCAGCCCATTCCCACAGATTTCATTACCTCCCACTTCTCCCCAAAAAGGTTCGGAAGAGTGACCTGCTGACACCTTGTTTTCTGCTGTGCTTGGTTTTTGATGATGCACTAGATGTTACAGCGCAGGTGGTGGATTTGAGGGGGGAAAAAAAGAAATCGAGTCCCCTTCAGGCAATAAATTATTGATGTTTCTTTTTGCTTAGCCTTTGAAGAAGGAAGGGTTGTGAATGCTGGGTGGTGGAAAGGATCATGGTGACTGAGACCTAAAACTGACTTCTTTTAAAAAACTTCAAATTTTTTTTTCTATGGCAGGCCGTTTGGTACAGTTGAGAGTTAATTTTACTGAAAGGGTGTTAGGCTTCCCTGCTCTGGGAATGTGCTTGAAGGAGATTTGGAGAGCAGAACTTTGCAGCAAAGTGGGAAAAAGAGGCATTTGATGTGTCCTGACTATAATGGACTTATTCTGAACGGAGACGCAGGTCGCGGTGCCACGATCCTTGTCTCTTGCTGGTCGGAGCGTGGCTTTGCCCCCCAGCACCTCTGAGCAAACGAGGTTTTTTGCTGTGGTTTATAATGAAGTCTCTGGGAGCAAATTAGCCCACACTGTTCTCTTTCTGCCTCTGTGCAGAGCTTGGCTTTGCTTCTCCGGGCACGGGCTGCACGACGTTCCCAAGTAACAGCTCTCATTTGTTACTGGGGCAGGTTCTCGAGCTGATGGAGGAAGGTCCAAGCAGCACAACAGAAAGGAATATACACGGTGCCTTCCTGCTGCTTGTGAAGCTCTTTAGGGGAAGCCACTGTTCTCTGCCTTCAACATTGTCTGACAGCAGCTGTCTCATCTCGCTCCCTTCTCCTTCCTCAGTTCCTCTTGTAAAGCCATGCCCTCAGACAGATCTACTCTGATTTGCTCTCCCCTTTCAGGGGTGTCCTTTTTCATGCCCGACCTTGAGGCAGTTGGGGGGAAGGAGCCCAGAGGTTGGAAAATTGATCCTCTCTCAGAGTTCGTGCAAGGTTAATGCATGAAATCTCTCCCTTCTCGTTTCCGACAGGTTTTTGCCGGAGAAATTTTCTTGCAAGGTAAATAAGTCTCTAATGTTTCCTTTCCCATCAGCAGGTATTCAAGTATCAGAAGGTTTCTGCTTCGCCTTGGGGTTTGAGATAGCCCTCCTGCACAGACAAGAAGTCTTGACCCTTTACATCTGGTCTGCTGCAGCTTCCCCGTGGGTTTTCTGGCTTGCAAAATTAGTTATTTGGAAAGGGTTCTGGTTTATGACTTCTCCAGTAATACGTGGCTAGATCTACTGGTGCCCAGGCTGTTTTCTCTCATGTTTCATCAATGACTTTATTGCCAAATTGGCATCCCAGCAGCTCCCCCAGCTCCCCCAGCAAGCTCAGTGATGGGAGGTGAGTGGTAAATGGTACCTTTCTGGTTGCACAACGCAGGTGTGACCGGTGCATAAGTTTGTCCTTCAGTGTTCCAGGGCAGCAGTGAATTAATTAGGGTTTTTTTCACGTGCTAAATTCAAGCACGATTCACAGCTGAAGGTGAGAAGTTCTTGGGTTTGGATGCTTTTCAGCACCTTCCCCAGCACCTCAGGCTCTGCTGCAGTGCAGTGTGAGGTCTGTGTGATATGGTGGTTCTTGTTGGGGGCAAGGGGGCATTTTTGTAGAGGGGAGAAAGCCTTCATCTCTCTGTCTGGGGTCCTTCTCCCTCCTGCTGTGCTGGCTGAATCCTCCCCTTTGCTGGAGGATACGATATGAGGCTGGCACATGGCATCTTTTTAGGATGCTGCTCACCCCCTCAGCTGCCTTCCGCGATCCCATGGGTGCCAACCTGCTCTGCCAGTGCTGTTTTTGCAGGGGGGGCAACGCTTGACCTGTTGAAAGCATCCTCTGCCTTCATCCTTGATCACTAGAGTAAATATTCCTCTGTGCCCTTGGCTGCCCATGGGCATAAACTGACAGTTGTCTGAAGGTCTGGAGTTCCCCTTCTCCCAGTTGAGTGGGATCAAATCTCTCCCAGGATCATAGCACTGGGAGCCAGTGGCTAAAGGCAGGGAAGCAGCAGATTTAGGGATTTCCCAGTTTGTGCTGCAGCTGAGCCCATTGCACTTGAGGTCTGAGATCTGACGCTAAGAGAGGACTTTCCTCAGCCTTGTCCATGTGTGCAAAATATTGACTTTGAGTGCTTTTTTTTTTTTTCCCCACTCTGAGCTTGGGACAGGAGCTGTGCGAGGCGACAGATTTTCTGCATGTTCGTGTGTTGGCATCCATCTGGATGCTCAGATCCTCCTGCAGGCTGGAATTCTCTTTCGTCACGGGAGTTAAATAGATCTGTTCAGGCAATCTGGACGCGGAGCTCCCCTCGGTGTACAGATGGGGCTGAAGCTCACAATGGCTCCATCTGCATCTCAAAGCCCTGGACATATGGACAGGGTTCTCCTGAGCACCCGCTGCCTCCCACCAGGCTCCTTTGGCTGCTCCGTGGGGGCTCACATCCTACAAGTACATCTTAGTATGCTTTTAAACTGGGGAGCTAGTTATATTTGTACTTTTATATTCTTTTTTATGAATATGATATTATTTTTATGAATATGATATGATATTTTAGTGGCCTTGTCAGCCACTCTGAAGAGTGAAGGTCCAACAGACGTTCCTGGGTTCAGTTTCAGCTCTTCATCTCCCAGGGCACAAGCACCCCCAGCACCCCCAGTGCAGAGAGATGCACAGCACTGAATAATTAAAGAGAATTCAGCTTGTCACCAGGGGGAAGGATGCGAATTGAAGACTGCAGAGACAGCATCCACGCTTCCCCATCCGACCCCAAGGGCATACTGGAGGTTTCGCAATCCCCAGCTGGCCATGGAGGACCTCATTAAAAGGGAGCCCAGTACAAAGCAGACAAGGAGACACCTACCCCTGTCCAGTCTGTCCTCACCAGCCTGTGGTGTGCTATTAGAGCAGGGTATTTGGACGGTGTAATGATGTGGCTGTCGGGACAGATGTAAAAGCAAAGCATGCAAAAAAAACCCAACAAACCCTCTGGAGGTGCCATCGGTCTCTGAACAGGGTGATTTGTTGCTGTTGTGCAAGTTGCCAGCTTTGGTGACTCATTTTGCTGTGGCTTCATCTTAAATCGGGCTGGTAATGTGAGGCTCTCGGTGCTCTCCGAAGAGGGGAGTTCTCCCCTTTGCTCAAAGAAGCCAGAAAAAGTGCTGTTCTTTTCTCCCTCCTCCTCCTGCAGTCACACATCCACAGATACACACGCTCGCTCCTTTTGCTTTCTCAGCCAGCAGTGAGTTACACTCAACGTGTAACTTCTTTCAAGTCAATCTTTAGGTTTTTTCACCTAAAGATTGTCCTCAGCACAGGGAGCTGTTGGAGCGGGGCCAGAGGAGGCCACGGAGATGCTGGGAGGGCTGGAGCCCCTCTGCTGGGAGGACAGGCTGAGAGAGTTGGGGGGTTCAGCCTGGAGAAGAGAAGGCTCCGGGGAGACCTTGGAGCCCCTTCCAGTCCCTAAAGAAGGGGGACTCCAGGAAAGCTGGGGAGGGACTCTGGATGAGGGAGGGGAGCCCTAGGAGGAGGGGGAAGGGTTTGACCCTGCAAGAGG
>JAHREE010150168.1:0-21038 GCA_033628505.1 Tringa tobata | reverse complement strand
GTCAAACCCTTCCCCCTCCTCCTAGGGCTCCCCTCCCTCATCCAGAGTCCCTCCCCAGCTTTCCTGGAGCCCCCCTTCTTTAGGGACTGGAAGGGGCTCCAAGGTCTCCCCGGAGCCTTCTCTTCTCCAGGCTGAACCCCCCCAACTCTCTCAGCCTGTCCTCCCAGCAGAGGGGCTCCAGCCCTCCCAGCATCTCTGTGGCCTCCTCTGGCCCCGCTCCAACAGCTCCAAGTCCTTCCTCTGTCGAGAGCAGAAAGCCTGGATCAAGAGAGAGGTGGGTCTAGGGGTTGTTGCTGCGGTGGGCAGGGGGATGGGAGGAGAGGGAGCTGCTGCTCTTCTGATTGTCCTCTGCTGGAGTTGCGTTGGGGCTGTTGGAGCAGCGTTTTCTCCGAGCAGCTGCTGGTGTTTCTGAAGCAGCTCCTTGCTCTACATGAGTAGTGGAGCTGGCTGAAGGCTCAGCAGAGCGACATTGGACGGGTGTGGGAGCTCCTGTGGCATCTGTCCCCAGAGTGACACTGCTCAGTCTACCCCTCATGTGCTGGCATTAGCTCTCACACCAACAGCAGCGCTCGGCTCTCATCGCCATCCCCATCCAGGGGGGACCTGAAGGAGGCACCTCCTGCCCTGCTTCTGTCCCCAGCAGAGGGGACACCTTATCTGTTGGAGCACCACGTCCCTGACGTGTCTGCTCTGCGTCTGCGTAAAGCCTGGGTGGATTTTCATGGTATCCGAGGCTCTGGTTTGCATAAACAGAAGTGCTTTAAGCTCTCTGAGTGAAGTCTGTTGCAGTCGGGTTGTCCAGCAGGTGGAAAATGGTCTAAGACTGGTCACTTTGTTCCTGGCACCAGCCATCAGTTGTGTTTCTCTGCAGAAACTGCAGGTACGTGGGGTGTGACAGGTCAAGTGCTGGAGAGGGTCTGGCTCACTCCAGGGGTGTTTCCACACATCTGCTGGTCTTGGGCAGATGGTGGGAGGTGCCAGAAGGCCTGGAGTGGACGTTTTCCCTGCTTTGTGCATCTGATTTTAACAAATGGCTCTTGTGTTTTCATTCACGAGCAGTAAAGCTCCCTTTAGGGAACTTTATTCCCTAGGAATAAACTTTATTCCCTGGTCATAGGACCAGGCCTATGGCAGCTGGTGACATTTTTACTCACTCTGTAGTTAAACCTTGTCATCATCCCTGCTTCATAGAGGAACTAGTGGCTTATGAGCCTGACTAAGGCAGATGTTTGCCTTTCCTCTCGCTTTTATCATGCCAGACAGATCTTGGTGCACGGTGCTTCCTTAACCCCTTTGCTGCCCTGGTGGTAAAGACGTTCTTAACCTCGTGTCTGTCCCGTTTTGTCCCTCTCCTTTTGTTCGACCGATATGGCAGAGCTGTCTTAGCAAGGCCAGCACGAGCCCCACTGCTGGAGTTAAGCCCCGTGAAGCTGCTTCTAGCATTCCTGGAGTATTAGAAAGAAACTGCTGAGCTCAATATTCAGCCAACCAGCAGGAGCAGGTGGGGCCATGGCACATCCCTCAGGTGCCAATAGGCATGGACAATGCACGAGCTGCAACGGGGCTTGTAGGGTCTCGGGTTCCTCCTTGCTGCAAGGATGGGTCAGAGCACCTGGAGATCCAGCTCTGGTTGAGCTCCAAGCCCCTCTGCATGCCCTCAGCTCCGGGGAAACGGCATGTGGAGCAGCAGTTGCATTCCCTGCAGCTTAGGGATGCTCCTCAGCCTCGTCCTGCATGGTGAGAATGGCCGGGCGAAGGAGGAGGGTGGGTTCCAGGTATTACAGTGAGAAGGGCCATGCTGAGGTGTGAATTCCTGCAGGCTTGGAGAGGACAGACGTGCCCAGCAGCGTGGGTGTCCAGAGCCCTGGTGGGGAGGTGACAGAGCAGCCAGCACAGCTGAAGCCCTCTGCATAAGGAGCTGTTTGTTCTGCTGAATTGTTAAGCCCCATTGACAATAGCAGCGTGTCCCCCCCTCACACACACACACACTCCAGGAACTGTGGTGGCCACACGCTGATCTTTTCTCTCCTCTTGGGCACCGAATTTGGGTTTGTTCTTCCCCGAATCCCTCTGTGACTGGCTTGTTGCCTTTCTGTCCTTGCTCTCTCTTGCAGGCGTACGAGTGGGCCTTGGAAGGGATGCGCCACCTGGCCTGCATCAGCATGGAGGACTGCAGCTCCGCCGAGCACTGCGCTGGGGTCATCAAGTGCCTGGAGAGTTACAAGGGACAGCACCCCGACATCAGCGATGCCCGCTTCCAGGAGATGAAGGAGCTGGCCTGCGAGCTGAAGAGCGACAAGGGGCTCAAGCAGTGGAAATTCGCCTGGTCCAAATGCCAGGAGACCAAGCTGGTTTTTGAAAAGAAGCTGGAAGCGGCCTTGAGAACGAGGAGGTCTCTGCTGTCCGACCGCAAAGCCGCAACGGGGGAGCAGCCCCGGGCTGGAGGTGAGGCCGGAGGTCTGTCCCACCGCAGGCACTCTGAGGGGGCCACCTCAGGGTCCCACTGGGACAGGACTTACAGCACGTCCCATGGCTACAACAGGCCGGGGTGGACTAAGGACAAAGCTCCCTCACCCTCCCTCAGCTGCGATGGCAGCGCCGGGGAAGAATTCTCCTGCCAGGCTGCTCTCAGCCCTGCTCCTCACTCGAGCAGAGCTTCTTTTGCCAGCGGGGCCTCCAAATCTCCAAAACCGTCTGAAGACAAGCCAAACCTGGAGAGCATATTAGAAAACCTGGAGGTGAAGCCATCCTGCACATCTACTCCAGCTTCTGGGAAGCCACCTCCCAGGAGGATGCTCCGGAAGGCCCAAAGCTTTGACCTCCCCTGCGGTGAGAGCCTGTGGTCGGGCTGCCAGAGGACGCTGAGCGAGCCGGCGAGATACGGCAACACCGGTGTCTTTATTAAGGGTCTGGAGGTGAGCAGCACGGAGCTGGTGGACAGGACTTTTGCCCTGCGGCAGCAAGCTGGTCACAGCTGGGCTGCAGACTGTCTGCCCGAGGGACAGAGGGGTTGCCTCTCCGCGTCGGAAGCCAAGAGTTGGGGCAGGTAAGTGGTTGTGACGCTCGGTGCTCCGCTCCTCGAGGTGGTGAAAAGGAAAGGCAGCTGGTAAAGATGTGAAGAGCTCTGCAGTGATGGTTACTTTGGTGATGGGTACAGGGTGGATGGATGGATGGATGGAGATGTACCTCCAGCTTCTCCATCACAGGGATGTCCTCCCCTCCTCTGGGGGGAGGCAGGGAAATAGGTTCTCTTGCTCTTCCCCCACGGCATAGTTCATCCCTAAGAGGGGAGAGAGCTGTTCCCAGCAGGAGAGGGAGTCTCTGAACGTTGCTGGGATTGGAGGATGAGGGTTTTCAGAAATGGCATTTGGGGACCTGGCACACCAGTGGAACGGGTGCGGTGGGAGAGCAGGAGCGTCGTGCATCATCCCATAGAATTTTTGGGGGGTGCTGCACCCAGACTGGCAGGGAGGCACTTCCAGTACCCTGTGACAGCAGCTTCGCAGCCCTTTGGGGCTGAGATCTCTTCTTGGGTGACCAACAGCTAGCTTTTGTTCTCTTCTTTTCATTCTCTGTCCTTGAGGATCTCCACTTTGTTGTTGTACTGCAGTGGGCCTAGGCTATGGAGAGGTGCTCTTCAAAGGGAGTCTCTCTAGGCAGGTTTTTCAGCTGCCCTCATTGGAAAAGTTTGGATTTTATTTTTTTAAATTAAAAAATAATAGTGGTAGAGGTGAGAAACTTGGTGCTGGAGGACCACAGAGCTCCTCCACTTCTTCTGCTCTGGATGGGATGGCTGGGGACAGTGAAACCCTCTGGAAGGGGCCTCTGATAGCCCGGTGTGTGTCAGGAAAGCTCCTGGCAGGGGATGGAGCCCAGCAGATAGGAGGCCAACTGCTTTGCTTCTCCAGGGAGCAGTGCAGCAGCCCTCCCATCCACGGGCACGGAGACAGTCCCACTGTTCCATGAGGAGCTGGCCTGGAGGAGAGCTGAGAAGCTGGGAAGGCGGCCACGCATTGGAGTAGTTTTCTTTGGTGCTGCACTGCCTCGCAGTGGAAACCTGGAGGATCTAAGAGCAATCATTTTAGAGACACGTGGAGCAACCCACGCTGGGAACTGCTGTTTGCTGATTCCCACTCTCATTTTTACTGGGACGAGCCCAACAGCACCTGGGTCCAGAGCTGGTGTTCTTTCGGGGTTAGCGTTGCCTCCCACAGCATCCAGTCATCAGTTGGACTCCTCCTCACAGACGTGAAGGTGACTTCTGCTGGCCCTGTTGTTTCAGGAGTGCAGCCGATGGCAGGGCAGGCCGAGCAGGGGCTGGGTGGGCCCAGGGGTGTGTGTCCTGCAGAGGTTGGGTCATGACCACAGCCATCCTGACAGAAAAAGCTGGTCGAGTTCCTTGGATCAGCCCTGAGCTTTGGCAGTGCTCAGGGTTTGAGGTGTCACAGGCAGTTGTGAACCTGAGCTGGGATGGTTCTAAGGGATCATCTCATCTCTGTGTTGGGTCTGAGGGAGAACTTCCGTAGGGATAGGCCAGGGCTTTGCAGGTGCTTTGAACTGCTGTAGCCCTGCTGCAGCCCGGGTCCCTTCAAGGCTGAGTGTTCCCTCTGGCAGCAAGCTGCGGCACATCATCGATGAGATGGTAACCACGGAGAGGGAGTACGTGAGGTCGCTTTCCTACATCATCGATAGCTACTTCCCCGAGATGGAGCGCCTGGACCTGCCCCAGGACCTGCGTGGCAAGCGCAGTGTCATTTTTGGCAACCTGGAGAAACTCTACGACTTCCACAGCCAGTACTTCCTGCGAGAGCTCGAGAGCTGCTGCAACCACCCGCTGCGGGTCAGCCACTGCTTCCTCCGACACGTAAGGACCTTCCCCCTGGGGTGGGACCCCTCCTCACACGTGCTTGGCCCCAGTGCCCGGCACTGCCTGGATGGTTGGCTGCTCACCTGCCTCTCCGTGGGCTCTTTTCGGGAGCGGGAGAACTACCCTGTGCTGGGTTGGTTTGTCCCCTGCCAGCTCAAATGCTGGGTTGGACTGGGATGGCTCTGCCAGGCTGAGCCCAGGTGGCAGCAGATCTTGGCCTTTACTGCTGTTCTTCGCTACCAAGAGAAGTGTCAGGCAAGCAAAATGTCTGCTTGAAGCCCACCTGTGTGTGCAGGGTCATCCCTTACCCCGTCTTCTATCTGTGGCATCAGTGCAGAAGGAGTTGAGTGAGTGAGAGCTGCTGCTCTTCTTGAACAGGGCTGCTGGGGAGAAGAAAAGGTCTTAAGCTCAGCAGCCCCATGCACTTTTGCAGCTGCTGGTATCTGTTGGGGTATATAAAAGTCAGGGAGTAACAGGAGAATGGATTAAAAAGTCCTAGCTACTGTAGGAGTAGGAAGAGTAGAGAATACCATCCTCTGGCTCTTAATGAACTTGAAGCAAAGTCATCCCTGTCCTGGGAGGCTGTGGTGGAGCCCGGGAGAGGCAGAAGTACTGGAGGAATTAGTGCAGGGACTTGTCTGTTGCTGCATCCTGGGTGTGCTCTGGTCTCAGGCAGGGCTCTCTTTTGCAGAAAGACCAGTTTGGGATGTATGCGTTGTACAGCAAGAACAAGCCGAAGTCGGACTTGCTGCTGGCCAGCCATGGGAATACCTTCTTCAAGGTAAATTCCACTGCCTGTGTCGTGATCACTCTTCACGTTTGGGTCACCCATCTCTTTAAACAAGCCCTGCTCGAGGCACGCTCGGCGCTACCTCTGCTTTCCTGGCACACCTCTTTGCACAAGCATATGCAAACGAGGGGAGAGGGGCAGAGATGCAGTGAGTGTTTTGGAAAGAAGCCCAGCACCCAGCAGCATTGGTCCTGTGGCTTTGCATTTCTCTGCAGAGCGAGCAGAGCATCCCAGACAGGTCTGTGGGTGCCAGCACCTTCCTGGAGGCACAGGGCTCCCTGCGGGAAGCTGCTGCCTTCACTCTCTCTCCTCCCTTTCTCAGTTCAAGCAGGTGCAGCTTGGGGATAAGATGGACCTGGCCTCCTACCTGCTGAAACCCATCCAGCGGATGAGCAAATACGCCCTGCTCCTGAAGGACCTCATCAAGGAATGCAGTGAGGCACAGGAGCAGGAGCTGGGCTACCTCCGTGCAGCTGAGGAGATGGTGAAGTTTCAGCTCCGGCACGGAAATGACCTGCTGGCCATGGATGCCATCCGTGACTGTGACGTACGTTCCAGTGTCCTCCCCTGCCTGGGGGACAGCAGAGCCACACTTCTTCCCCTTTTCTGGTCTTGGGGTCTTTGGAGCCTCCCTTCAAATTCTGATAGGATCAGGGTGCTGTCTGTACCTCTACTGAGGTACAGTACCTCTGTCTGTACCTCTACTGAGGTACAGAACAAGGTCTCCTTCATCCATTAGGACGGAGCCTGGATGCTCTTAATTATGCTGCATGAGCTGCTTGTCATTAACACCCTCCCAGGTGCTTACTGATGACATGTGGCGGTCTGGCAGCCATTGCAGATGGCATCCTGTAGGCCTCCTTGAGCCCTTCCATCTCTTTTGAGCTGGTGAGAAGACAGGCAGTTTGCAAGAATTAATTCAAACTGATGCTGATGCCAAGGGTAGGCTAAAATCAGCTGGGTGGGACTTGAAGGAGAGACATCCAAAATTTAGCACTGGAGGAGAAACCACAGGGCATAGGGTGGAGGAAGCTGGATCTGGGGCAGGAAGAACTGATGGACTGGGGCTCCTGACCCAGATGTGCTCCTGGCAGTTTGGTGAACTCCTTTCCTCTTCAGCTCTCTTCTTTCCCCAAAGGCTGCTGCCTCCAGGTGCCACCCCAGAGGTTTGTCACAGACCTGCATAGGGTGACAGGAGGGGGTCATCTGTGGGTTATGCCTAGGAGAAAAGGGGCAGCTCTCCCCTCAGGTCTCAGCCAGTTGTTTCAGCCTGAGGTGGCACACAATCCGACCTCTTCAGGAGCCCTTCTAACGTGACAGGAAGCTGCCACTTCCTCACCACCTGGGCCACAGCCATATGGGACCTTGCTCTCCACATCCACCCTGGGGTTGCCTGGAGCTGACCCTGCTGGGGTCTCACCAGGATATTCCCTGTGTCCAGGTGAACCTGAAGGAGCAGGGACAGCTGGTGCGGCAGGACGAGTTCACCATCTGGCTAGGCCGTCGGAAGTGCCAGCGACACGTCTTCCTCTTTGAGGACCTGATCCTGTTCAGCAAACCCAAGAGGATCGAGGGGGGCTTTGATGTGTATATCTACAAGCGCTCCTTCAAGGTAAGGGCAGTCCTGGACCTCCTTCTTAGGCAGGAGGTGTCCATGGCTGGTCTCCCCATGGACACGTGGCTCTGAAATGAGGAGCAGGAGCACCTTCAGAAGAGCTGCTCCCACCGCTGCTATGCTTTCTCCAGGCTGTGCAGTGAACACATGAGTGCCTGGGCCCCCTCCGTGCTATGAGATGCAGGGCCAAGGTCTTCTGAGGGAGGCAGAGTGTGAGGGAAGGGCAGTGTGTGCGTGGCAGGGAGGAGCCTGGGCTGCCTCTGTTGGGCTGTGTCCATATCGTACCTGCTCCCGTCTGGACCCTCGGGCTCCTTCCTGTTGGGTCCACCAAGCTGGGGGCAGCTCTGCACAGGGTGCAAGGCAGAGGTTACACCTCCTGCTCCTGCTGGAGCCCCAGTTCTCAAAATCACAGAAAGGTCAGGGTTGGCAGGAACCTCTGGAGAACATGTGGTCCAACCCCCTGCCAGAACAGGGTCACCCAGAGCAGGTTAGACAAGAACACATCCAGGCGGGTTTGGAATATCTCCAGAGAAGGAGACCCCACACCCTCTCTGGGCAGCCTCTTCCAGAGCTCTGCCACCCTCAAAGGAAAGAAGTTCTTCCCCATGTTGAGATGGAATTTCCCGTGTTCCAGCTTGTGCCCGTTACCCCTTGTCCTGTCCCTGGGCACCACTGAGAGGAGCCTGACCCCATCCTCTTGCCCCCACCCTTTAGATACTGAGCAGCATCGATGAGACCCCCTCTGTCTGCTCTTCTCAGGCTAAAAGTTGATGCTTTGCTCTTCCTTTTTCCGGCAGACGGCGGACATCGGTCTGACGGAGAACTGCGGGGACAGTGGCCTGCGCTTTGAGATCTGGTTCCGAAGGCGAAAGTCCAGCGACACCTACATCCTCCAGGCCAGCTCAGCTGAGACTAAGCAGGCCTGGACCGGTGACATTGCCAAGATCCTGTGGCAGCAGGCAGCCCGCAATAAAGGTGTGATTCCTTCCCGGGGCATCTGTGCCGCCCAAGGTGCGGGAGCCCTGTTCGGTGTGTCCTGAGTAGGTTTGGAGCCCGTTTACCCGGTGGCCGTGTGCCAGCATGCAGCCCTCAGGAGCATGTGCTGGGCTTGGCGTGTCCCCTCCCTGTCCCTTCAGCCCCGGGGCAACCTCACCGGTCCAAGTTCTGCATGGCTTTAGACGCCCACCTGGGACTCCTCGAGAGAAATGGGGAGATACCAGCAGGGGGTTCCCTGGGAGCGTGGGCTGTGCCCCTGGATGGCTCCCTCTTCTCCCCATGGTCTAGGCCACTGCTGGGGTGGCCACTGTCTGGCTGAGTCCCTCTTCTCCACCCACGCTTGGCAGGGCTCTTGTCGACGGCATGGCACTGAGCTTCTTGGCCAGAGCAGGGCATGATTGCTTGTCTGTGGAGACTCCTGGGGACCGGGGAGCAAGGGGAGAGCAGCTCTAAATCTCAGGGGTTGGGGAGCGTGCTCTGGGCTGGGGCTGCACAGCCCCTGTGGGGTGGGTTGAAGCAACCTCATGATGTGGTTTGTGGGTCTCTCCTTCTCCAGAGATCCGTATGCAGGAGATGGTCTCCATGGGTGTGGGCAACAAGCCCTTCCTGGATATCAAACCCAGCGAGGCAGCTATCAATGACCGCGCCATTGACTACATCATGAAAGGCAGAGGTGGGTGGCAGCCCTGCCTGCCCCCTCGCTCCCTGTGGGGCAGGACTGGTGCTGAGGGCTTTTTTTTTTTTGTGGTGTCTTATCTGGCAGGCGCCAGGACCAGAGCATCCATCGCGGTGTCTCTCTTTGACCATTCCAACCCCTACAAGAGGACCCAGGCGCAGCTCTCCTCTGGCGGCAACCCCGCTGCCTTCAGCCCTTCCTCCTCCTCGCTCCTGGGGCCCCTCAACCTCCACATGTACCTGGACCAGGCCCTGCTGCCCGGTGTCCTGGCCCCCAGCCGACCCTTTGACATCGGCACCTGCATCGAGGAAGACGAGCTGGAGCACGAGACGAGCAGCCAGCCCTCCCTGAGTACGTACGAGCGCTCCGGGATGTCCCCACGCCTCGTTCCTCCTTCTCTGGTCACACCGGGCCGGCTGGGGTTGTGACAGAGCCTGCCCCATAGCCAAAATGGGGCAAGGAGGACCCTGCCCTTCTGTGCCAGCTCTGCCTCAGCTTCCACAGGGGGAGTCACTCGGAGGCAGGGGTTAGGAAAGTGCCCACCCATCTGCAGCTGTCCCTGGGACACGCTTGGTGGCTGCACCCCGGGGCTGCTATGGCCTTGGGGACCAGCACTTGTGTCTCTGCCAGCCCTGTCCGGTCACCCCTTGGCTCTCCCCTGTCTGAACTTCCCTGACCGATCTCCAGCATCGTTTCCTACGCTTCCGTAGGTTATTTTGTGCATTTAAAGAGGCCCAGACAGGAGTGTGGCTTCTCTGTGGGCTTGTGTGGCCAGTGCCTCTTGCCAACAGATACCTAAGTGGTATATAAGGAAGAAATTTTTTACTATGAGGGTGGTGAGACACTGGAACAGGTTGCCCAGGGAAGTTGTAGATGCCCCATCCCTGGAGGTGTTCAAGGCCAGCCTGGATGGGGCCTTGAGCAACCTGCTCTAGTGGGAGGTGTCCCTGCCCATGGCAGGGGGGTTGGAACTCAATGATCCTTGAGGTCCCTTCCAACCCAAACCATTCTATGATCCTGAGTGTGTGTGGCACGGGTCACGCAGGCCAGATTCATGGTCCTCTCTCCCCCCAGCAACAGAGAGCTCGGAGTCCTCCCACTGCATGTCAGCCAGCGGCTCCAGCGGCTCCGACAGCGGCTGCGTCTCCAGCATCCCCCAAGAAAGCTTCTGCGAAGAGGTGGGCTCGCCCCCCTACGTGGCCCTGGGCTCCCAGCACAGCTCTGCCGTGGAGGAGAAGCCCCGCTTCCCCAACAGCCAGTACATTTCTGCAGTAAGTGCCAGCGGGTCCCCTCCAAGCCACTGAAGATGCTGCTTTTGGGCTTGGAGTCACTGTGGGGAAGTGACCTGTCCTCGTGCGGAGACTCGGCCTCCTCCGGGGTCGGCAAAAGCCCCCGCCGTTGCCAGAGCCTCCTCTGCGGTGGCCGAGATACACCGGAGAGGATCTACAGTGCTGGAGGCTCCACGCAGGGGCCGTAACGCTGTCGTGGGCTGGGGGTACACGTGTGACCTCCTGGGATGGATGGATGGAGCTCTGCTGCAGATGCTACTGAGCTCCTTTCCTGGGAGGTTTTGGGTCTTTTTTGGGGAGCGATGAGGTGGAAGAGCCGGGAGCCCGTCACTCTGAGCTGTCAGTGTACCTCCACTTGAGTTCCTGAGAGTTCCCAGCTGCTTCCCTTCCCACTAGATCGTGTCCTGGTGGTGTTGTCCTCTAACCCTGTACTAATTCTGGCTTCTCTCCTCTGCAGAAAGCAGGCCAGGTCACCATAAGCCCCTCGACAGTAGTGTGAGCCCCTCTGCACACGTAAACGGCCCAAGGAAGTGGAGTTGTTGTAAGTAGCCCCTGAAGGGGATTTTCCAGCAGCTCTGAGCGTTAGTCAGGTCTGTCAGTAGCTCTGAGTCAGGAGGACCTCACCCAGAACTTCTTGAGAAGTTTTCCACGCACACGTTCCTGCCTGGTCTCTGAGGCATCTAGTTAGAGACGACCAGCTCCCACAGAGCCATTGCCTCAAACAACCGCTCTGATGCCTCCAGGGTTTGGAGGAGCAGAAGGAAAACAAGCAAAATCACTTTTAGGTAGCAGAGGGTTGAGCACCACCTACTCATCAGTGTTCAGATGAGCTTCTTCCCTGTCTAACCACTAATCTGTTTCCTGTAGCTGTTTGCCAAAATCCTGCTCTCCCTTAGTCCCTCTGACCTGCTGTGGGGACCCCCCTGTGTTCTCCCCAGGCTGGATTGATCCCCCAGTTCCCTTTGAACCCCTGCTGGGCAGAGGAACCTGCTCTGGATTATGGTCAGGACGCCCCCAGGGAGCTGCCAGGTGTTGCTCCTGCAGCTCCTGATTGCTGGGAGGGAATCGCTGTTGATCTGAGGAGGGGGGAGCCCTTGGAAAGTCCCATCACGACCCCCCCAAACCAGCCTGTTTCTGGCTCAGCTCTGTCCTCTCCAGGTTTGGCACTGAGCAGAGGGGGGTGACCACGACGGGGGCAGGGTTAAGGGCATCTGTGGTCGAGGCAGAGGGTTTGGCACCGTGGGGCTGTTCGAAGCAGGCCCAGGGCTTGTGAAATACAGGTGCAGGAGTTCAGAACCAGCCAAAGCTCAGATTTAAGATCCAGGGCCCCTTCTGGGGTTGGGGGTTTGAAGTGGCCACAGAAGCAGCGGGGTCTGAGTGTCGGGTGAGCCCCGAGGCTCAGGCCCAGCCCTCCCTGTGGGGGAAGAGCCACGCTTCTCCTGCGAGGTTCTCCCAGGAAAAAAAGGATCTTTTCCCCCCCAAAACGCAGCTCTGACGAACCCTGGGGGTTCTTCCAAGCATTTTACAAACTGCTGCTGGCTGGGACAGAGGGAGCTGGGGACGCTGCCAGGCCCGGGGCGAGCGGCCGGTCTAACCCATGGCACGGTGCTGTGTTCCAGGTTTGACTGCCATTTCAAACTCCCTGAAGACCCCAGGCCTCTGACCAGCAGGAGGAGACAGTCTTCACCTACGAAGATACCATCTTTTTTCTTTTTTTTTTTTTTTACACAAAATCAGGCTCTTCCTACCAGTCCAAACCCTTACCTCTGCCTGGGGCCAGTCCCCAGAAGGTTTCTGTCACCTACATGTAGTAGCTTTGGTGTTGGATGGGACCTTGGGCGTTCAAAACTCGTTAGCCCTATATTTATGAGTAATAAGTAAGGTAGCAGTTTGGAAAAAGACAAAAAAAAAAAAAAGTATTATTTTTAAAGCTATGAGCTGTACAGATTTTTGTTACGAGTGACTCTGTTACTATTTGTCCTGTAAGCTGCACATTTTATAAAGTTTTTGGAAGGGCATGAAGAAAAACTGAGGTATTTAAGAAATAGTAGTGTAACTTTCTGTTTCAGGGTTATATTGACCTGGAGCTCAAGATTTAAACGTCCTTCCTTATGTTCTAAATATTTCTATCATAGCGATAATTTATTTTCTTGGCTTAACACTTCTGTTTTAATAAAAGCGATTCCGTTGTTACGGTGAATTTTTCCTTCGGATGGTTCTCCCAGCGCTGAGCCGCTCGCTCTCTCCGCCAGCTCTCCCCTGTGCCCTCCCTGCAGTAACCCTGTCACACCCCGGGGCTGGGGGACACGTCCCGGGGAGGTCACAGCAGCCAGCAGAGCCCTGAGGAGGAGGGAGCTGGCTGGTGGAGGTCAGGAGGTGCAAATGGCCTAATTGCCTGGCTCTAATTGAAGCTAATTTAAGCCGCTGTCCCGGTGGCAGGTCGCAGTGATGCTGGGTCCTGGTCCCAGGGTGACAGGGACAGGCTGCTGGCTTTGCCTCAGCCCCTCTCTGGGTCCCCCGGTCCTGCTCTGGTGCTGTGTTTGAGGAGCTCTTGGGTGGTGGTGGTGGCACCTGAGGCCACCTCAATGGGTTGATGGAGATGCCGAGCCTTAAAAGCGCGTTGCCCGAGGTTCTGCCGTGTGACCGAGGACAAGCGCGCCCCGTTTCGGAGTGACATGGATGCTCCCCCTTCCCTGTGGCTGTGACACCCTCCCCTCTTCTCAGGGGAAACGAAAATCAGCAATTTTGGAAATCTGAGGTTACTTGCTGCCAAGCTCCTGTTTTACTCCTGGTTTATGGAGCGCTGTAAATGGGGCTTCCCCCAGCTGGGGACAGCCGTGTCCCCTTCACCCTGAGGAAGAGGATGGAGCAGCCCTTTTTTATTTTTTTATCTGCAATTTCCCTCCCTGGAGGTGCCACATAACGTGGGGTGTTAAACCCTCCGGAGTCACCCTCAACCTACAGCCCATCCTCCCCCTGTGCTGGACATAAACCACCTCTTTATTCTTCATAGGCTGGATGTTTTATAAACCTTGTTCTTTCTTTTTTTTTTTTTTAATCAGCAAAGAGAAGGTATTTTGACACCTCTGTACAAAATTGTGTGGGAAAAGGGTGGCCCAGGGAAAACTTTCAAAGTTACTATTTTATAATAAATGCTTTTTATTATAAAAAGGTTTCTGGGCTGCGGAGACAGCAGCAGCTCGTGGCGCGAGAGGGAGAGAATTTACTAATGCAACAAGAGGAAGATGAAACTTCCTGGATTTCTCAAAGGTTTCTGCCTTGCTGGAAAAAAAACCTTTAGGAATGTTTACCTGACACTGTTTTTTCAGGGTTTGATCGATTTGTCTAATAAAGGTTATTTTCTTTATACGAATCCTGTTTGCGCTGGTATCTCCATTTCCCTGTGAGAAGCTGGGCTGCAGGAGAGGACGCAGGCGTGTGCCTGGAGAAAGGCATCTTAAAAACTCTCAAAATAGTGGTGGGAGGTTGAGATGTTGGTTGGTTGGTTGGTTTTTTTTTGGAAGGAGGTGGTGAGACAGGGTGAGAGTGCCTGGCTCCACTGCGGAGGAGTCAGCTGCAGAGGTTTTTAAAGAAGGAACAGTGACGTGCTTAAAATAAACCACGAAGGAAGCGCTCCGAGCCCTCCCCTCGTTTGCCTGGGAAAATTAATATTAACAAATACGTTAGTGGAGAGAGGGGGTTCTTTTGTTCAGAGTCAGAGGAAGGCAAAGAGCAAAAGGGCTGTTTCTTCCAAAAAGCGGCTGGATCCAATTTTTTATTGCCATTCTCTGAACTCTGGTTGCCGAGGCAGAGCAGGAGCCTGCTCTGGCAAACCTGGCAAGCGGAGCAGGGGCTGAATCACCCAAAAAAATGCAGAACTGGGGCCACCAGTAAATCCCTGCTCCTCCCTGACTCCCATTTCTTAACGGCCCCAGGGCTCTCCTGCGCGCTTTCGC
The DNA here is from genome assembly GCA_033628505.1 of Tringa tobata. Classification (NCBI taxonomy): domain Eukaryota; kingdom Metazoa; phylum Chordata; class Aves; order Charadriiformes; family Scolopacidae; genus Tringa; species Tringa tobata. The sequence continues at coordinate 6,849 of JAHREE010150168.1, read as the reverse complement.
GTTGTCTAAAGGAGCGGCGCCATTTTCACAGAGAATCACAGAATCTTCTGGGTTGGAAGGGACCTTAAAGATCATCTTGTCCAACCGTCAACCTAATCCTGATGACAAATAAACACCCACACAACAAACAAAAAGCAACCCCATCACTAAACCATGTCTCCCAGCACCACATCAACCCGTCTTTTGAACACCTCCAGGGATGGGGCCTCAACCACCTCCCTGGGCAGCCCATTCCAATGGCTGATAACCCTTTCCATGAAAAACTTTTTCCTAGTATCCAGCCTGAACCTGGATTGGAGGCCATTTCCTCTAGTCCTGTCGCCTGTGACTTGGGAGAAGACACCGACCCCCACCTCTCTACACCCTCCTTTCAGGGAGTTGGAGAGAGCAATAAGGTCTCCCCTCAGCCTCCTCTTCTCCAGGGTGAATAACCCCAGCTCCCTCAGCCTCTCCTCACAAGACTTGTGCTCCAGACCCATCACCATCTTTGTTGCTCTTCTCTGGACCCGCTCCAGCACCTCGTTAAAAGAACCGTAGGTGATAATAGTTAATTTGTGCTGGAAGGTGGTGCCCACCCCTTCTTTTTAACTCCATAATCAAACTGGGAAGAGAGGTCTCAGCTGAGGAGGTCTCAAACTGGGAAGAGAGGTCTCAGCAGAGTCTCAGCCCAGTTGGGGGAAGAAGAAGCGGTGGCTCAGCCCTGGGGCATCACCCGGCGACGGAGACTGTTCGTGGGGCATTTCTGTCCCCTCTGAGCTGCCCCACAGTCAGGAAATCCACAACCAGCTGGTGGGAACCTGCTGAGGCTGAAATGGAGCAGGAGGTGGCATCACGGAGGGGTTTGGGTTGGAAGGGATCTTCAAGACCACCCAGTTCCACCCCCTGCCCTGGGCACACCAACGAGGGGGGACATGACGCGCTCCCCAGCGACCGGCGCTGGGTGGAGACATTCCCAGTCTGGCCTTGGTTAATGATTAGTAAAATAAGATTACTAATTAGTGAGATTAAAAAGGGTGGGTGTGAGGTAGTGGGGCTGGAACCGGAGGAAAACGCTCTCCCACCTCCTTCCACCCTCCTCCCCCTCCCCCAGGGAAGAAGGAACGTGCTTCTGGTGGTTCTCACAGCAGGACGGGGGGGATGGGGGTGAGATCCCTCATTTTTGATGCAAATTTAAAAAAAAACCAAACCAAACCACCTAAAACCAACAAATTGAGTAATTCCTGGCCCCGCGAGGGCAGGCCTTTATTTCTGCCACAGCCCCGCAGGACCGCGCTCCGCAGAGATGCTGGGGGGACGGACACACGGGATGAGGATGACGACGCGCAGGACACGCTGCTGTTAATTGCTTAATTGCTGCAGGAGCGACTGGAGACCAAACCTTTCACCGCTCTGAGGGCCTTCAATTGGCTTTTCCACCCTCGGCTTCGGGGGTGACCCTTGGTTTTAAAAAGCAGGGACGCGGGAAATCGCCCGGCACCTTGCGCTGGGCAGCCCCACACCCCTTCTTCTGTGTCCCACCACCACCACAGCGGCCACTGTGGCTCCCACAGGGGGCTGGTGGCAAGGGCAAAGAGCCCAGTTTCCACGTCCCACCACCCCAGTGAGGGCCTGGAGAATCCGGTCACCCCGTGCCCCTCGGGGCTGCTGGGGACACGGGGGACCTTCCCCCACCCTGGTCACTCTCTGGGGTCATTTCTCTGGGATCCTTCTGCTTTACCGAGGCCAGGGTGACATCAGTCATGGAAAAGTGGCTCTTCCTGGCACAGAACATCTCCTCACGCGAGAGAGCAACGGTGAGAAAACCTGTATTACAAGGGACAGTTGAAAGAACACAAAAACATTAAGGGAAAAAAAAAAAAGGCTTTATTTTTAACATTCACTGTTTTAGTTAAATGGCTTCCTTAGTGCCTTTCCTGCCTGAGGTTTTGCTGTGGCTCGGTCCTGCCAGGGCTCACATCTCAGCCCTGGGTGAGCGTTTGCCCGAAGAAAAAGCAAACACAGACGTTGGCCCGTTGCGTCCTTCCCCGTGAGCTTCACCGGCCAAAGTTCGAGGCAGCTGCTGGCCAGCCCTTCGGAAGAATTAAACGTCAAGCGGCCTCTCGGCTGCGATACCCTGGGCTACTCAGAGCTGCCAACAAACCAGAAATAACCTGGTTTCATACTAAAGATCTCCGCAGCCAGAGCCTAGAGCTGTTTACAGTTCTTTACCTTTGGCGAGTGGCCGCGCATTTCATAGAATCATAGAATCGTCTAGGTTGGAAGAGACCCTTGGGACCATCGAGTCCAACCATCTACCCTACTCTACAAAGTCCTCCCCTACACCATATCCCTCAGCACCACATCTAATGGTCTCTTAAACACATCCAGGGATGGTGACTCAACCCCCTCCCTGGGCAGCCTATTCCAATGCCCGACCACTCTTTCTGTGAAGAATTCTTTCCTAATGTTCAGTCTAAACCTACCCTGTTGGAGCTTGAAGCCATTCCCTCTCGTTCTGTCATTAATTACCTGTGAGAAGAGACCAGCACCAACCTCTCTACAGTGTCCTTTCAAGTAGTTGTAGAGAACTTTGGAGTGTCCACCAGCAGACACCCCTCTTCGTCGCTCCCGCAGCAGCTGTCCCTCCCTTCAGCTTTCAGAAGGAATCCCGTGTTTTCGTGGGATTTCCACGGCGGGGTCTTTGCTGGGGCAGGGAGGGAGCACAGGCCGACTGGGATGGGTAGGACCAGGCTGAAGACGTTTCTACGCACGACCACAATAGTGTCGTCTTCTCAAAGGTCTACCTCCTCCTGTCTTTACTCCGGGTGTTTTGCCAGGAATGGAGAAACGCCACCAGAAAGGAAATGACAACCTTTACGCCAAATAATTTGCAATCTTAGGGATAAGATTAAGGATAATAATAATTTACAATTTTAGGGATAATCTTAGGGATATTCTTCTCTTTGGAGAAGGGAAGGCTGAAGGGAGACCTTATTAATGCCAATAAGGGGTGGTTGAAGGAGGAGGGAGCCGGACTCTTTCCAGTGGTTCCCAGTGACAGGACGAGGGGCAACGGGCACAAGCTGGACCATGGGAAGTTCCACTCAAATCTGAGGAAGAACTTCTTTGGGGTGAGGGTGGCAGAGCCCTGGAAGAGGCTGCCCAGGGAGGGTGTGGAGTCCCCTTCTCTGGAGATCTTCAAGCCCCGCCTGGATGCCGTCCTGAGTGCTGTGCTCTGGGCAATCCTGCTTTGGCAGGGGAGTTGGACTAGATGGTCTCTAGAAGGTCCCTTCCAACTCTGACAATTCTGTGATTCCATGATTTTGTGATTCTGTGATAATGTTAAGAGGGTCTTCTCCCTCTTCTAACGATAACAGGGTCTTCTCCTCTCTTTCCCATGGAAAATTCAGGCAGAGGAACCATCCAAAAGGAGCCCAAGGGTGATTCTGCCCGGGATTCTTCCAGAGGGTATGAAAGAGGGTTGGTTTTTTTCTATGAAAATAATAACCTGGCTTGCACTGCTGTAGTGACAAACCCACCCACAGTCACTATTGGTACGTTCTGCTCCGCCAAGGGCTCGGCGAGGACCTGCCGTGTTGTCCCCGAGGCGGGAAGGGTGAATCTCACCCTTCTCAGGGTGTCAGAACCCAACCTGGGCTGAGACTTTCCACCCAGGTTTCTTGAGTTTGCATTTAGCACCTCAGTTAATCGGGCAGATCTTTTTTAACTCCTACAACCCACCCATTAACCTAGAACTGCTGAACCACCACTAAACCATGTCCCTAAGATGATCAGGTCTGGATATTTTTTAAAACTCTTTTAAAAAATGCTTTTATATTCTTTTTAAAATGAATGTTTAGTCTTCAAATATCTTTTTGAGTCGGCCCAAACTGGAAAAAATAAGATGTTTCACACTGAGATTAGTACATTATTTTGTATTATATATATGTATTATTATATTATAAATAAAAATCTCTCCTCAGCCTCCTTTTCCCCTTAGTTAATCGTGGGTATTGATGATAAAACCTGATTTTGAGAAGCAGGAGTCTTAGTCATGACATTTCTCATGTGGAAAATTCACCACGGCATTTTCTATAGGGAATCCCCCAGAGACGGGTCATGGGTACGATGAGCTACTAGGACATCCACCACTCCCAGAAACATCCTAAGCCCTGGAACATGATTATCTCTGCCAGTAAACTATTAGCATCATGCTTGGCCCCCCCCAATTTACAACTTCTCCATCAATTCCCAGGCACGGTTGGGCCATTCAGATGTTCCTGGGCCTGTTTGTGGTGGACAGGAGGAGTGGAACCACCACCTCCAGGTATCAAAGAAGCCACTGGTGTAATGTGTCTATTGACTTTGGGGAAAAAAGGAAAATACCTACTCCTTGTGGAGCTAAACGGGCTACAAATGACCACATGGGTTGGTGATCTCTAGTGACGATACTCTGCCCACTAGAAATGATCCAACACCACAGGCTTCGAGAACTGAAGAGACCAGAAGATCTTCTGAAGCCGGGCAGACTTTCATTGCTAGAGGCAAAAGAGCCTGATGTGCAGCGGTGGCAGAAGCAGAAGTCCCAGGGAAATGGCTACAAGAAGATGTAACACCAACGGGTCATTCCGGGCAACCTCGGAGGCAAGAGAAACTCGCTGGGAATATCTCTAGCAGACTGACATTTTAAGATATCTCGGTTTCTGGTGTTTGATAAAGCCAAGAGCGGTGACAAAGTGATGAGTGTATGGAGAGAGAGTGCCCTCTTCGGCAGTTTTGGAAGAGATATTTTTCAGCATTAGGGCAGAGTTACCAGCAGAGGGGGCCGGTGGAGTATTTTTCAGCTGGACTGGCAAGGTTCAGCCGGCCCTGCCATTAAAAAAAAAAAAAAAAAACAAAACAAAGCAAAACAAACAAACAAAAAAAGACAAAAGTAATATGAAGAGGGATGCAACGATCTCATCGATAAAACCTTCGATTTTCCTTTTGGCTAAAGGGAACAGGCTGCCCAGGGAGGTGGTGGAGTCTCCTTCTCTGGAGACATTCCAAAACCCCCTGGACACGTTCCTGTGCAACCTGCTCTGGGTGGACCTGCTTTGGCATTTCAGGGCATGCTCTGGTGCCTGAGATTGTTGGGTTGTGTCTGGTTTTTGGGCTTTTTTGTGGATGGACTCAATGATCTCAAAGGTCCCTTCCAGCCATGAATATTCTGTGATTCTATGAGACAACAGAACGCAAAACCCAACAGAACGAGCCTGTGAAATATAAAGCAAGGATCTTACAGGAGCTGCACCACAGCTGGGCTTTCCATTTCTCCTGTTATTGCTGAAAATAACGAGGTGAACATCAGTGCTTTTTCTCTGGTGTTTTTTTTCATTAAGTCTTCCTCCTGAGCTTGGCAGCCTGTGGGCACGACAGGAGGTAAAAAAAAAGGGGGTTCTGACTTCTCATCGTGTTTGACTTCACGAGCTGATGCCGTGAAGATGGACTTGTACGGTCAAGTGTGGGCTGGTTTTGGCTCATGTTCCCACCCTGGGCACCTGAGATGGGCAGGTTCCTCCAGGCAGCAGGAGGAGGAGGAGGAGAGCACACCGAAAAAAAGCAAATTCCAGTTTCGGAAGCGATTCAGGAGCAAAGGTCCTCCATTTGACACCAGTGAAAGTGCAGCACCCCAAAGCCGTTTGGTGATCAGACCCCATTTAAATTCCCCCTTTTAGCTGGAAGCAGCACCCTGCTGCTCTTTCCACATAAAGCTGGTGACGCCGTGGAGGGGCTCGGTTTTAAAATCATGAGTTACTTCACTATCAATGTCACCTGCACGTGATTGTTTTGTGACACCTGTCACAACCCCAGGACCAGGGAAACTCCCAAATGAGGGTCCCCTACAAGGGAAGGGACCGTCCTGCTGCAGGGGCTGAACCTCTGAAAGCCACAGAGGAAGGGGGCTGTTTTAACTTGTTTTAAAAGCCAATTAACGTAACGGTGATGTGACAGAGTTGTTAATTAGATGCTGCTTGAGTTGTTTCTCTTCCATAAAATAAGAAACAGGTGAGAAGCAAGACCCCAGGAGTGAAAAAAGCCAAGGAAATCTGGAATATGACAGCTCGTTACTTGACTAGTCATTGTTAACATGCAGGACTTGTAGGGTTTTTTAAAAAACAGTTTAAGGAGGGCTTTAGATAAAGGTAAGGGAGTTACTATCAATATTTTTAAGCTTTCTCTGGCAGCAAGGTCAGAATTAAAAAGAAAAAGAGCATTGATAAGAACACAGGCTAATTCCACATGTTAATGTACAAATTATATATACACATACGATTCTATGATATTAATAATTTCTATATTAAATGTGCGTGTATAAATAATGTGCAAAATAATAACTGCATTCTGGGACCGTGTCACACCTCACCAATGAGATTATATGTCTTTAGCCTGTCCTTAGGCTCACCCGTTACCAGCCCTGCCTGGTATCTCTGCCAGGCTCAGCTGGCACGAAGGCACCGTTATTTACCTGCTTAATTGATAACCTCCCCAGAGGGCAATTTGGAGGCTGCTGCCGAGGCAGGTTGTTGTGTCAGGTTGTTGACTTTGGGGTTGCCGGGTTCTCTGCTGCCTCTTCTTTGCAGGCATCGTTAAGAGTCCCACCACTTTTGTTGGATGCTTTTGGATCCGTTAGGGAGGGTGTAGGAAGGGCTGCCGGACTGTGTTTTGGTGTAAGGGGGGACAAGGGCAGAGTTTGCTCTGAAACATAAAGGAAGGATAATTTTATTATACTGTTGATAAAGAAATGCTGTATAAACAAATGGGTGGTCACCATTGTCCTCTCCCACCTGTACAGAGTGAACCCATTGATGGTTCCAAAGCTTTGCTGTC